>BSSO01006100.1:0-12348 GCA_030267885.1 Mesembryanthemum crystallinum
AAAAAAAGTTGCTCCAAGAGGTCTAGTAGGTGGGTCTGGAAGCGGGGACGGAAATTTCTAGTTAGTTGACACCATAATTAGGCCATAATCAAGTCTACATAAAGAACTAGGCAATTGAGGACAATGTAATAGAAGTGACATATGTGTCAATAGAGAAAACCTTTTTCCTTTGATTTTCTTCTCTCTTTCTCCTTTTTCTTTCTTTTTTACTGTTCTTTTTTCCCGCCAGGGGGGGGAGGAGTGGGGATTCTTTTGGATGTCTCAGACATGTCAATGGTGTATGGTGCAAGCAGACAGCGGGAGCAGGATTCCCGTGCAACACTTGCAAGAGTTTGATGTGGATCAAGCTAAAGGATATAGTAAGGTCATACAAATTTTGCGGATGGATGCTGAGCAAGAAGACTGGGGAAAATGATGGGATATTTCAAACTCCTGATCAGGCTAATGATAATGTTTGCCAGTCCTCTTACAGATCCAAAAAGGATGATTGGACACTCAAACTCAATTAGACAAAGTGGATTTGGGTTCAGTCAACTCTATGGGAATAATTAAGCCAGAATTTCATGTTTATTATAGGAAAAAGAACCAGAACAAGTGGAAACCGAAATCAACTCCAGTGGCTTGGACAGCTTTCAAATAGGCAACCAAAATTTGTTTTCTTCCCTTTTAGGAATTTGCTTCAGGGTAGCTTGTCCTGCTATTTCTCTCTCTTCTATCCCAATACAATCTAACTCTAATTGCAAAAGAACAAATTCATTAAGAAGCAAGAACAATAGTGAATTAGTGATTTACAAGTAGCATCACATACGTCCTTTTTAATGCTCCCTCCGTGTCACAGTCGTAGTCCTGTTTTGAGATATCCCAAACTCATTGGCCCAAATAGTTATTCAAATATAGTTTTCCATTCTTTTACCTTTCATTTACTGCAATTAGTAGTGTGTCATGTGTGGTTAAATATTAAACAGTTGCTATAGAGGGTAATATATAGAAAGTCAATTGCACACACAGTACATTAAATACCATCTCTGAATATTTGGACAAAGTCAACTAGGACAATTATTTTGAAAAGAAGTATTTCTATAGAAACCATTATAATGAAGTGGGTGAAGACTTACAGGAAGGGCATAGAGAGATACACGTGATAATCTTCCTTTGAATGTTCCCAAAAGCAACTTGAACATCCCTGCTGCTGTGGCATCTCCAAGCCTTTGCACAATGACATCTATGCATACCTAGATTAGCAGTTCTAGTGAGAACACTTGTCAGACAGCAATTTCCTGCAGCAATCTCTATTTGTGCAAAAAATATCACTGTGACAATGAAAAGGAAAAACGGAGCAAAGAGCTTCAAGGAACTGTGGCTTTGGCTTGTGATCTTGCAGGTAAAAGACCACAGCAACAGAAATAACAAGCAAAAGAAAAGGGATATAAAAATTCTTCATGTGTTGCCTAAACTTATAGGTAAATCTCTGTTCCTGCAATTTCTGACCAATCATCCTTGTAGTGAATGGTTACATTAACCATGAATGATTTACAGAGTCAATGATGGTATTGTACCTTGGCTTTGTATTTCTCCTCCTGTGAGACAACACTAAATAGAAGTTCCCTTCCTGGCCTGGTTACAACATACATAACCACCTGCAGAAGACAAGTATAGCATGAAATACAGATCTAATCATCAACATCATCTAAGAATTATCTCAATACATATACAGTTAAAATTAAAGTAAATCATATGAACAAACCTTCCTCAGGACTTCGCAAACAGCAACCACAGACCAAGTTGGCCATACAGCAATAGCAACCAAATTGCATAACGCTACTAATGGAGCAGAGCAAATAGCAGTGGTGATTCCAGCGACAGTCAGTATGCGACCCTGTTCCAGTACATACATGGGAGAAAAAAAAAAATGTCGGATGTGATCATCAGGAAATGATCTCCACAAATAAATAAGATACAACATTGACTATCCATTTTGACATGTACGTCTCACTTTTCAATGCAAAGGATATTCAAAGCAACCAAGGGGAAGCTAGCACAGAAAGTTAAGCTACAGATGTGTGTCTATGTGGTGTTGATACAGACTTATGGGAGAACCCAACCATAAAAGCTAGCTCAAAGAGTGGGAGACTGATAAGTCCATTTGAACCCTATATCAACCCCCCATATGGTCGATATGGAACTCAAGTAACATACCTTGCAATTGGATCGCAATAATCCCCCACATTCCCCGGCCTAGGCACCTGCGGGGTGGCTATGTGCTAGACCTTTTCTAGTCCCGGGCGAACACTGCACTACCGGCGTCACCAGCCATTGTGCGAGGGCGTAGAGGAGTGGTGTTTGGCTCTGATACCAATTAACAAGGATTTTTATGAGAGCCTAACCCCAAACGCTAGCTCAAAGGGTGGTCCAAATCTCACATTAACAGACTTAAAACACTTCCAGTCCAGTCATGTCACCTCTTACTCCACTTCATCAAATCATAGTTGTGTTGTGCCTCACCTATAAGGTGAAACGCAACTAGGCCCACCTAGTGAGAATTTCTCACATCGCTTAAGCCACCCTAAACAGTTGTTTGTGCCATTTTAAGTAGGAAATTCCATCTTGGGGTACCGTTGTACCATGGATTCTCCCAACTTCAATCAGGTTTGTCCTCCAAATTTAGGTTATGGACATGATAATCACTGCTTTGCCATTTGTTTTTATCTNTCGAGAGGGAAAGTTCTGCCATATGCTCTTCTAACGCATACTGCCTTGTAGCCATGTCTTCCACAAAGCATCCAACTTGGCCGCCAAATTCTCTAGGTCACCCATGACACTAGGCTTTAATACCAATTTATACAGACTTATGAGAGAGCAAAACCCAAAAGCTAGCTCAAGAGTGGGAGAGCCGAGGGCCCATATAGTCTATGTGAGACTCAAGTCTCATACCTTGCAACTGGATCATAAAAAAAGGATGGGATTTTTACAATCCAATTGCAAGGTATGAGTCCCACATCGTCCACATGGGGGGTTGATGTGGGGTTTATGCTCTCCGCCTCTCCCATTCTTTGAGCTAACTTTTGAGGTTGGGCTGTCCCATGAGTCAGTATCAGGTATCAACCCTAAGCACGAACATTTCAGGAAGAATCGCGTGTCAGTATAAACACTTGTCGGAAACTTGGACACAACACCCATTTCTCATGAATTTAAAAGATAATTAGCATCAAAATTAACGATCCCACATTTCCCCGTATCCATGTCCACATTTCCTATTTCCATGTCTGTGCAACATAAAGTATCGACTGGGAGACTTCTTTACATTTGTTATTGCATTCTGACATGGTATGGTGCTCTGGTCATCATGGAAGCAGCTTTTTGGTGCTACAAGAAATTACTTTTCAACTATAGTTCCAACATTGGCAAGCTACATATGTTGAGTTGGGTAGGGACAAGGAGAATAAGTTGCTTAAGTGATGTACCTTTTCGGCGGTATTTAGATGTCTTTGGTTAGAGTGGAACTCACAGACATTCTTCACTTCTTCAGGTTCAGGATATTCCAACCACGGATGTTTTTTGGGCCGCTTGGTATATATGGATACTTTATGGGCCAAGGCAGCAGTATCCCTAACTGACATCCAACATCCCTGAGGTGATTTCTTATTAAAAGGTTACTAAGGACTCCTTTTCCTCCTATAGTGTAATTACTTCTTTCTTAATACTCCCTCTGTCACACTAGCAAACTTTATGGGACGGAGGCAATACAATTTTCTTAGTGATCTTATCTGAAAAAGTGCTACCATGGTGAGCAAAAATTATTCTGGTAGTTCCTAAATTGAGGAGTGGGAGAATCCTACACGAAGCAGGCAATGAATTAAGGAAAAGAACTCTATGATGAGGTTTTCAGGAAAGGCAGGTACGACCCTTGCCATAAAACAGCTACATCAGACAATCTGTTTATTTAATAACAAGTAAATGCAACTAGGGATGATGGACAAGGTCAAGTATAGGATGAACGAAATTTGATGGATGAACAGTTACACAAGGACATAAAATGCAGGCCCTACAAACAAAACTTCATCATCTGGTCAACACCATCCACATTGTAGCACTATGCCTTTGGTAAGTTTTTGACACCAAACAGAGTAACATATTGACATAAGCACAATTCCATCAGACATGTATTTGGCAGCTACACTGCTAATCTGAGAAGTGCTTCCTTACCAGCAGAATTATGGTCATCCATGTTGTACGGGAATGCAGAAATATGTTTACACCAATTTTCAAAAAATAACAAACGTGGAAACACAAAAATATTGGAAAAATCAAGTTTTTGGGGGGAAAGTCACTAGAGCTAGCTTGTGCAATGTAATCATTTAATATTGGACCAATGAGACTATTAATTAGAGTGTTGTAAGTTTGGGATTAGTATATTTTCACTACCAAAAGAATGTCCATGAGAAAGAAGTACTTGTTGCTCATATAAGGAAGAGGTTTTCCCTGAGTTTCATAGAGTTTACAAGACAGGACACGTGATCTACGTGAGAGTTGCTGTAAAACAAAGGTGGCCACTATTCTTGAAACTCACAAGCCCAAAGTAGTTGCTACTGGGCCCCAAGTCTTTTCGGGCCTTACTTGAGCACAAAAAGAATGGACCACTATTGATATGAGTAACTAGACATAGGCTTATGAAAAAAAAAACCAAACAGATCACAATCACATAGCCAAAACGTGAAACAACATTGAGAGGAGGGGCATGTACCTCTTATCTTTATCAGTAACAACAGTTAGCAATAAAAGCTTTTTATACTACAAAATGAAAAAAGTAAGGGTAGAAGTTCATTGAATGCTTCGACATACAGTGGATAAAAAGTACTAGTATGTACATCAAAAGGAAATTTTCATTCAGAAAATTGCTGGTTAGTTGACAGATAAGAAAGCAAAAAACATCAGCCTCTCTGTATCACATCGAACAACTTTGAAGAGAGACATTGCTCATTGGCTCATATTATAAAGAAAGTTATCAAAAGCACATAAACAGCATACCGTTAAGGTGATTTGCCCTGAAAATATAAAAAGCGCAATAAAGCTATTGATCTCTGCAAACATTTTTCTTCTGGCTGAAGCACTTGATGTAGTCACTGCAATTATAGAAACTTTCTGCATTTGCATTGAGTAAACAATGAGTAGATCATTATGAATTTTTTTATTAGATAATCACAAACTCTACTCTTTCAAAGAGAACAACAAAGCTTGCAGGACGAGCATTGCTCATAAAGAATAACATGAAGCCTAATAAAACATAACAATGTGCAAGTTAGACAAAGAAGTTCCCTTGCAAAGCTCCGGCAGCATGAGCCCCGAGGAAGACAAAGAACCCAACCAAGTATCCAACCCTAAACACAAGGTGAAATCTTGTTCCTGAAAATATGGCTATTCTTCTCTGCAGGGTTCACACCCCAAACCCCAATATGCAAAAGATCGAAGGTGTTAGAAGTCAAGACCATGACTGACAAGGAAGAAGAAGCGACAAACGAAGAAGAACAACAAAGACGTGACTGACACAGCCAGACCATGTGGACTGGCACAGCCATTTCAGTCACAGCCACCACCACCAGCAGTATTGTTGCCTGGCATGGCATGTGCCCTACAGAGTGATTAGTTACCATAGTGCATCTCTGTCAATTAAGAGTAGCTGATAGCTGATAAGGTGGCTGCAGTATGAATTTCGCCCCTCTTTTCCTTTTACAACTTCAGGTTTGGCTTATACTCATGATATTTGCTAAGCTTTAAATCCAGCCAACAAGTTGGCATTTTAAGCCAGAAGTGTCAGTTCTGTAAATTTCCAGAAGCTTTCAGCCAAGACAATAGATCACATGGCCAACTGTTGCATCATGATTATAATTATCGATCCCCAAAACTTTATGCCAACCTTTCAAGTCAGCAATGCTGTACAGATCAAAATATTCCTTCTATCCAGAATAAATAGTCACATAACTAGTTCAAATTATACCATGAATGTGACTATTATTTCCAGACAGAAGGAGCATTGCCTAAACTGAAGTGAACCTTAGTTTTCCCATAGTAGTGGTGGATATCTAACCAAAGTCTATCAGTCAAAGATTTTTATTTGCATGTTATCGATTTCATGCAACGCTTTACAAAAAGACATACTAAGACATGTATATTTATAATACTGTTGCACATACCATTAGATCTTGCAAAGAAGACAACACTCAAATCACCAAGCATAGAATAATGGAGTTGCTAGTAACAAGTTAAAGTTATCTGACCTGAAAGTAAAAGAATGATGAGACAACTGCACCAAACCATAGAAATAATGATACATAAATCAAATAAGTTGATGACAGAATAAGTCGAAGTCCATCTAACATGTCCCACAGTTGAGGTTTTGCTGGAGAAGAAGCGAGCTTTGGAGAAGATCCTTTACTAGTGGAACTTGTACTGTCATCGACCTCAGTTTGTTCGTTTTCTGATTTACTACAAGCAACAACAGTCAAGTCAAGATGTTATGACTTTGCACTACTCCAGTAACTTACAAAACAGGTCCTTTTTTTCCGGACTTGTAGGTAAACATATTAGGCTATTCTTTCTTATTTCTCCCTTTTGGGCGTAAATATATCAACATCTGATTTACTACAAACTATCAGAATTCCCCCCCCCCCCGACCTGTTCCCATTAAAACAGCAGATCAACAACCAGATTCCAATCTAGAGAAAACACCTTTTTCTTTACAGCGGAACAGATCAGTTCTTACAACTGAAGACACACAAAATAAAATAAAATAAAATAAAATAAAATAAAAATAGAAATAAAAAGTTCATTAAGCCACGATTCCAAACATAAAACATACATTACCGAGGTCAGTCTCTCTATTGGCAAGGTTGTGGACTCGTGGAAGGTTAAGATGTATGCAGTTTTATCCCTTTAACATTATGTCTAATTCTGAATATAAGTAGTCAAACTATTGCTGCCTATAGCTTTCCAAAAAATACATTTAAATTCAAAATATAGCTCTAATTTCCCTACTTCATATTAAGCGTTATTGTCCGCTAATTTAAAGATTCATCAAGCCCATACTGTGAGATACACAGTAAGTTAACCAGCCATATTACCACGATATGGCTGCAAAACTTAACTTGTTTTCAGTACTCTCATACACACTTCTTAATGATAACTATTGAAACTTCACTTAATAAAAGGTCCCTCAACTAATCTGATAACATCACCAACTTTAGACAATATAATAGAACAGCTGTTAGACAACCAAGTCCTTTATATCTTAGCCTCTTCAAAATGACTTAATGAATAAAGAAACCAAATAAACCAGAATATTTTCTCACTTTATAGGAATGTTCTCCTCAGAGACAAGTAATGCATCATGACTTATTCCTTTAGAGGACTGCGCAGCTAGTTCCATCAGCGCAGCAGCCACTAGGAGTAAAACTGGAAGCAAAAGAGAGTTGCATATTACTAGTGATAATTGATAAACAATCGCGTCAAGTATTCCAGACTTCACAGCAACAATACATACAAGATCCCAACCAAGACATTCCGGTTGCGAACAATGACCCAAACAACTGACCAAGTGTAGCACCCGCACCAATAAATCCAAACAATCTTGAACCTGACTGGATAGAAAAAATAGTTATTACATGTACACAGAAATCAAGAAAGGGTGTCAAGCCAGAATACAGCAACTAACCTCACTATCCATAACATCAATTACTCTCGCCCAAGTTGAAGAGATAGTGATTAGATTCAGCAAAGCAATCTTCAGATATGAAAAAGCACAAGATTGGAACCATAAGTTTCAGAACTGAAATAAAATTTAAAATAATCCAAGGGCATCAGAAGGACTCATACCCAAAGGAATAAACCAATCCTCACTGAAATGTAATACCATGAGTGGCTATCCCAACCTGTAGAGTCCATAGTACTACCTTGATTAGCATCAGAGTTTTGATCAAAATTTGGGGTAGAAGGCGCAGTGTCTGAAACCTGTGCGAAAAGGGAACCAAAAGAAGAAGTATTGTAAAAATCGGCAGTCCATAAGCATTTGCTTACCATTAAGTAGTTTTCCCACCTTCAAATTTGATGTTGTGTTTCCAGTCGAAGAAGAGTGCCATAGAAAGAAAAATACGACCAGTGACAAGCTAAAAAACCTGTGTATCAACACCAAAGCCTGAAAGTTCCAAGAATCACCTATTAATTTATTATAAGATGGTGGTTGAACAGAAAAACATGCATAGCTCTGAATCAAAGCTTGGGAACACAAGTGGGTAAGCAGATTGTTTATAAATAAAATGAAAGATGTACTACAAAGTCACTGTTTCTTATCTGAAAGAAACAAGCCAAAACAAAGATCAAATCTTGGACAACACACAATGTACTGGCCAGTACATATCGGTTTCTGAAAGCCGATACACGAAATCTTGGTACGTAAAAAGCGGGCTCTTATACAGCTGATGCATGTCCGATACGACCGATAAATGGCTAATACAGCCGCTATGCCAATCTAAAATTCACACCCCGATCACTGCAACACATTACAATTTACAACACACATAACACTACGTTTCCGTGATGTCGAGAACGTTACCATGATCGCAACCACAACCTAGATTTGATAACCCGAGCCAAAAGCACAAATTGACATGCAATTTCATTAGTTTGAGAAATAGCTGAAGAAAGTTCCAGCCTACACCTAGACCTGAGTGGAAGCATATATTGAATATTTTGATCCCCTATTTCTTTTCTATGGGTTCATTAATGAACTCTCATGCTGTCATGCAAGTAGCCAACCCATCCACCAACTTTAGTTTCCACCAATGGAGAACATTCAAGAACATAACCAAACGGGACTCCTCCAAATCAAATAATTTATGAGCTATTTGACTTCAGTTTGAAGATTACCAAACACACATCAAACAAACAACATTAGAAGAAGACATTCAATTAAGTGGAACGCAAATCAAATACTGACAAATATGAATTAAATACTTGAAAATACTTCTGATTGGAAGAGGCATTTACTAATTTTGGCAATCAATATATAAAGAGTTAGCAAAAATAAAACAAAGTTTAGAAATAGTATAGTATTCAAGATTACAAATGTTTGAATTCTTTACCAAGTGAATACAAATAGGACAAAATTCTTAACAAATAGGAATAGCTAAAAAAAATATGTGAAACAAATGTGAATATGCCATACAAGAACTTAATTGAGTACAATTATGTTGGATTTACATCTGTAAGCTAACTAAATTTAGTACATTTACATTAGTAACTGATTCAGCTCGATTAGATTCATCAATAGCCCTAATCTAAAAGTAGAAAATCCTATATATTGATAGTCTACCTTCATCATGATGGGCCATTGTCAAGTGGGTTTAAACTTGAACATAATGAGACAATTGTCTTTTAATTCAGTCTTTGACCAAGAGTAACTTACAAATATCCCCACCACCGACACACAATCCCCCACCCCCCACAAAAAAAAGGACCACTTAAGCCATAGTAAGTCAAAAAAAGTTAATAAGACTAAGTAGGCTGTAATCATTACCAGATTCTTTTCGTTTTTTATGTAAAAAGTACAAGTAGGATTTCGCAATAGGCATGCTCTCCATAGATGATAAGTGGTGCTTGCCCAAACAACAGCTTTCTGGTTTTCTTAGAGGACTCCTTGTCCTCCTCCTTTGTAACTACACTTTTTCTTTTTTATTAATATATATTTTTCTTTCTCAAACAAAAAAAGAAAAAGAAAAACTGCTTTCTGGTTGTTGATGCTAATAGTAGGAAGCAATGTGAACTCCAGTTACAAAGGCATTAAAACCCGGAAGATCCTAAGAGCGCAAACTAACATATAAAAATGCAAAGACACAAGGGAAGAAAACTGGGTACATAAGAGTGATAAAGAAAATGAACAAATAATGAAGAATATGAGTTAAGATAGCACTAGCACACCACGTAACCTTGACAACTTTCAACCTTTGGATAAAGACATACCACCAAAGATTAAGAAGCTGCCAAAAAACAACATAAAATCTTTGAATAAAGGCATGCTAGCAAAGATTAAACGATGGAGGTAAAACAGAGGCAGAGCTCCAAAGGATAAAGACACCAAACCCTGAGAACTAAGATAATCAACTATTAATGTGTTTTCACACAAGAAAATCCCCATGGCTCCTGCAAATGCATCATACACTCTACCTTACAGTGATAGCTAAGGCTTCCTTTATAGAGGAAAGAGAGTCCAATGCCTGAGGTAAACTTGTAAAGGAAAGAAAACTGAAAACACAAAAACTAATTACAGAAAAAGAAAAATAAAACAATTGGAATCCCACATCTGAGTAAGGTTATTAAACTCCTATCCTATGCATGCTCAAAATTAGAAAATTGTTTGGTGTTTCCTTGTCATTAGGTGTGTCTAGGACTTTCCCCAAAAATGGCATGCTATCTGCATGTGGGAGTTGAAATATTATTACATGTCCTTGTCTGCACCCGACAGTCGACTTTCTGCCAAAATGCAAGCTCCGCTGAATATTAAGAGACAGGTAAGGACCTTGCCAATATTGGGCCTTTATGCTTTCTGGTGTGGCTGCAAAGTGCTCCCAGGATTAGATAGAATCATCTCCAATTACAGCTTTAGAATCAGGACACTGGAATTCGTGTTAATTGGACAGTCCGACTGTGAATTTCAATTCAGATTGATACTAAATGAGAAACATGAAAATGCCCAAGTATTCCCCCCAAATCAAGCAGAGCCGCCCCAAATGTGTTGAGTATGAACTATAATGGACTCTTAAAACTAGGATTCATGGAGACATAATGCAATTCATCTGTGCAAGTTTGGCACTTAGCTCAACTAGCTTAATTACTGGCCAATTGGATCGTAGCATGGGATAATCCACAATCATTAGATGCTGAATCAAACTTGCTTCTTTCATGAGGAGAAAAAACTCGCATGCGCATTCTTAAAAGTGTTTTGAGTCAAAAAGCTAATTGTTGGAAAATAAATGAATTTAGCTCATGACCCAGTCTTTCCCTCACAACATTCCAAATTGATACTTTCAGTTGTATTACTTCACAGTTCACACAACTTAACAACAAAGAGAATCACGCACATATGGCACAACACACCCACACCCACAACCCAACTGAAATTATATATCAGATCATTCAGTTGTATATGTCCTACATTGATATCCACAACCCAAACTTAGCTTCCATGTAGTTCAATAATCAATCTATTTACCGGACTCACTATACTTAAAATGCCCATTTGCATCTATTTACACCACGAGATCAAAAATTACTACAATCAAGGGCTACTTGAGTTGAACGAGATGTCAACAACTCAGCACCTTGTAAAACCTCTCCACTACTTAAGAACCGCCAACACTCTTACCACATCAGATCATACAATCTTTCGTTCGCTTATGTTTTAACCATATATGGCATGGTTAGTTCATTTTCGGAGTAAAACATCTTACTATTCTATTGATCAGCTCCAATAGCATCAAAACAAGGCGGGAAAAGGACAGGTTCTAGGCATACTAGTCATTATCCAAAATCAAATAAGCAAAATATCCAATTGAAATATAAAAAAAAAAAGCAAAAGAAAACACTTGAGCAAAGATTAGTAAGAAGTGAATACCCTGCCTTTGGAGAGATTTGGCAACGAGAAAAGAAGCGTAGAAAGGGGCGCCGCAATCAATGTGAGAACCAAAGATCCAACAAAAAGACTCGGAAGATTCGAAAGCCCTAACGAAATAGCTCCTTCATCGCGCAATGGTAGCACCACAAAGTATGCACTCAAAATCTGTTGATCAACACCAACAAATACAAATTCATTACCAAATTTTTTTGATATAGCAATTTTTACACAATATTTGAATGAAAATGTGGGGGAAATTGGCCGAATTATGAATCGTTTGAAGAGATTTGATGATGATGATGATGATGATTGATTTGAAGATTTAAACGAGTATATAAATAATAAATTGAGGAGAAATTGCTTACGAAGAAGAAGGAAGAAGCGGAATGGAGAAGAACGGGGATCTCGTGAGGTTTAACGACGACGACCGTCGACAAGATCGACTCCAGCCGCCGTCGATCTATCATTCTTTCTCTGCCTCAGATGACGGAAGGACGGACGGACGGACGGACTTGTCACTTGAACTTACTCGGAGAATGAGTATTCAACCGGTCAACTAGTCTATATAATTAGATTAAAAGGAAGCAAACTCAACCAGAGCTCGACACATCAGCATGCCACGTCATTGCTTAGTTGTCCTCTTATGTGTTCTTAGTAGAGGTCCATGTCATATTCCAAAATTTAAGGGG
>BSSO01006101.1:0-12348 GCA_030267885.1 Mesembryanthemum crystallinum
CTTAGCCATGGTTTTGTCCCACAAGGGTTTTCCAGGCGAGGTTTTTAACGAGGCAGCCTCAAAAGCGCATTAAAGAATCATGTACTCTTTTTCCTTCACTAGGATTTTTCCCATCAGGTTTTGCCTAGTAAGGTTTTAACGAGGCATATTCTTTAGTATTGTACATTCAAGGGGGAGTGTTATGAAATATTCTATAGTGGATGTACAATATATCTTGGGAGTATAATATCTCTTGAGAATATTCTAGATATAGGATATTTACTATATTATGTATTAGGGTTCTTACTACCCAAGAAAACCCTACCCCCCCTTGTACTATATATATCCCCCATATGAGAATAATAAACCTATCCATATTCCTCCTACTCTCTAATTCTCTCTATTTACTCATTATATTCATAACAGATATGAAATTGAAATGAATTTTCTTTGGTGCAAGGTTTGAGAAATTTTGTTTGTGTTTTTGTTTTCTCTTTTTTTTTTTTTTTGGTGAAAGTCAAAGATTTTGATGCTAAAAAAAAATTAAAAAGGAAAAAAAAAAAATTAAAACATTGATTTGATTGGTAGATAGAATATTGCAATATTTTNCTCTTAGCCGCTTGAAATGCCGCTTTTGGAGATCAAAGACCAAGTAATATATATCATTTGCAAATTTTGCATATGAAAACAACCACGTGTAGTAACTATTGTTCTCACAACGATTATTGTTATTCTCTTTCCTTTGTATTTCCTCACTTTTCGCAAATCAAATTTATTAATGCAAATCTCCAAATGAGTACTATGCACACATAAATAAATTATTTACAAAGAGAAGAGGAGCATTTTTCAAGTTTGCAGAAAAGCTAAAACCGCTGGAGATATGGGAGTTGGGACAGAAAACAGGCCACCAGGTCACCAACCTGGAGAAGTGTTACACCAAAGAAAGAATATGCCATACTGTCCGATGAGGTTAGCCATAGGTGGTGTCGCAGTCGGTGCTGTCCTATTTTATTTGACATTATATACCAAGAAGAAGCCAGAAGCCAGTGCAATTGATGTTGCTAAAGTCGCCTCTGGTGTTGCTACCACTGATAACACCCACCCTCGCAAGTAGTTTATTGCGGAGAAACTAGGGAACACGGACCACTTGATTTAGGTCTCATATTTGATCCAACAAGCGGAAAAGAGACTACACATTAAATTTTATTTTTTTTTTCCATCAATAAATGACGCTTTAAATGTCATCTCCGATTCTGTGTCCGTATAGCCTTGTTGATAACATAAAAGCTTTAATGGTAGCAATCATTGTCTTTCATTTTATCTTAATTTTTGTTTTTTACAATTCTTGCGTCAATCTAGAATATTTCATTTAAGTGATTAGATGAGGACTTATATTCTTGATTATTCTTTCAAATAAATTTATGGGGAAAGGTCCAATGATAAAGAAAAAGTATAATCTCGATATGTCTGACATAAATAATTACTTCTTTTTTTTTCAAATAAAAAAAAGCCAATATTACTATTTCGATATGTCTGACATAAATAATTACTTTTTTTTCTTTTTTTTGAAAATAGTCTATATATTATGGTTGTATCTATGTGTAATATAATTATCAACTTAGTGTTCTTAGTTTGTATGTGGGCATTAACTTCTAATGGAGTAGTTATTAAAGATGCACTTTCAAACATAATTGTGTTGTACTTCTTCCGTCCCACTATTACGTGGTCATTGTGTATATATGCTTGTCCTACTATTAGGTAGATATTGTACTATTCCACATTTATAAATATTAAAATAACTCTATTTTATCTCCACTGTTAATTAATTATGATAAAAAATAATCCGCTCATTCTCTCTCTTAAAAATCCCACTCTCACATAGTAAATAAAAAATTAAAACACTCAAGTACTCCCCCCACCCACTTTCCATTATCCTTACTATTTGTGCAAATAGTAGAATGGCCACATTAAAGTGGGACGGAGGAAGTAATGATTTAATAAAGGAAAATTGGTTTCTAATAATCCAACCTTTTAGCGAGTTGCAAAAAATAATCCAATCTTTCATATTTGCACAGAATAATCCCACCTTTCACTATAGTTGCATGAGACAGTCTCAGGCAGATGTCGTTACCTTCTCCATTAGATTTTAATGACGTAAAAAGAAATCCAGTAAAAAGAAAAGGAAATAATAGTCAATGCCGCGTCATAAAAATCTAACAGAGAAGGTGATTGCGTCCACCCGGGATCGTTTCGTGCAACTATAGTGAAAGGTAGGATTATTCTCTGCAAATATGAAAAGTGGGATTATTTTCTGTAACTCGCTGAAATGTTGGATTATTAGAAACCAATTTTCCTTTAATAAAATGAATGGACATCTTGTTAAAATATGACCAATTTTAGTTTCAGTTATTTTTGTATGAGGTGGCCTCATACATGAGGCTGGTTGGAAAAATAAAATGTGGTACTTTCGATAGTTGGTGGAGTATCAAGTACCACATTTTCTTCTTTAAAGTACCAGACCTCATGTATAAGACCGCCTCATAAAAGTTTGTGTTTTAGCCTACTGTGGCCAAAATCATAGCCCAAGTGATAACTAGTTGTAGTTTAATGGTGTGCTATGTAAAAAAGGTGATGATCATTCGTCCAAGCAAAGGACGGTTGTGAGTTGCCAATTTTCAATTTTTTTGAAAATTATACACCAATTTTTGAAAACCACTTTTTGGTTTTTAGTTTTCTGTTGTCAGTGTTGAAAAATAAGTAGATAACTATAAGCACACAAAAAATCAGTTTTAAAATAATTTGACATAGAGTTGAAAATTTTTCAAAATAAAAAATGGGCAACTGACAACCACCCCGAACAGGACCTTAGTAATTTCACAACGGAGTAAATGTTGAAATGTGAAGGGTAAATGAAAAAGGGTACTGCTATTGTGATTGATTATAATCGAAATTTTGAACCAAACATCAAATTTTTGAAGTCGGCCCACAGAGTTAGTCTTGCATACACCTATTGCATTGTATAAATGAGGGTAGTTGTCTTCAAAACAGGGTTGATGTTTTGGGGAAGAGGTGAGGCCAAAATAGCTCTTACCCTGCATTCTGCACTGAACCAAACATCAAATTTTTGATGTCGGCCCACAAACTTATTGCATACACCTATTGCATTGTATAAATGAGGGTAGTTGTCTTCAAAACAGGGTTGATGTCTTGGGGAAGAGGTGAGGCCAAAATAGCTCCTACCCTGCATTCTGCACTGAATCTCATTTGGTTACTGTAGAACACTTGAATCCTATGCACAGGGGACTCTCTTCTCAAAGACACGGAACACCATATAGTTACTCTACTGTTTTTCAGTAACATATAAATAACATTATTGTGGCCCTCATCCTTTTTATTTTTTCAGCATGAATGTTGAAGTCAGAAGTCAGAAATCAGAAATGCAGCATTATGGCGCTTCAATTTTTGCTAGGAGATTCTGAGAAACGGCATCAATGAAGTCTTCTGTATTAAGGTACAGTTCCCTGGTAACCCTGCACGTCACGAAGCACAAGCAAGTCAGTTAACAACACTAGAGGGGAAACAAACTCTTCACCCAATGACCTTGAGGTCGCAGGTTTAATTCCCGTCCTCTCACTTGTCTCTCCTTTTTCCCTCTATCTGTAACCTCAAGTGAATGGGCTAGTTTAATTCCCGTCCTCTCACTTGTCTCTCCTTTTTCCCTCTATCTGTAACCTCAAGTGAATGGGCTACTTATGCAGAACACGTTAAAAATTAGCAGCGCAACAGGTAAGTATTTTGAAAAGAAAAAAAAAAGTTGAAAAACAAATAAATTAAAATTGACAAGATTAGCGGAGTGGAAGAACTAAACTTTTACTGAAGGTAGACCAATTACTGTAAGATTTTTAGGAGATTTAGGAGACTGAGCATCTTGTAGCATAGGAACAACGATAATTTTCAGCCAACAATAATAATATCCACAGCTACTTAACATCATGTCTCATATAAACAAAGTTCCACATTTTAGACATCCGATCTTCATGGAAGAGTAACAATCCCCAGAAAATCCAACTCTATCCTCCCCAGTCCTTGAGGAACACATAACCCACCTACCCACCCCCCCAAACAACCCACCCATGTCAAGTCTCGCCGCAGCACAGGATAATTCATAGAAAGAAATAAAGAAATAGCATGGAATAGGGAAGACTTGGCACTTACTTGGGTCCATGCACAAGTATGGCCAGATCTTTAGTCATTTTCCCTGATTCCACTGTCTCAATGCAGGCGCTTTCCAATTTCTGAATAAAGTCGAGCAACCTCTGATTTCCATCAAGTTTGGCCCTATAGTGATGGGAACAAAGATGAAAGGGGTTAAGAAGAGACTAAGTCAGAAGTCAAAAGTTACTGCCTTAAATTGCAAGTACGCTAAACTTGCAGCACAATAACTCAAATGAAAAAATGTGACATATCCTCTCATTAAGTGTGAAAGAATAAATGAATAATTACCTGTGTTCTAGCCCACGCGTCCATGCAAATATAGAAGCAATACTATTAGTGCTTGTTTCTTGCCCTTTTTGATGCAAACGAAAATGCCGTGTTACTGTCCCGTGAGCTGCCTCCGCTTCTAGTGTTTTCCCATCAGAAGAAAGCTGAAAACATTGCGGTCGCAGAAAAGGATTGTTAACCAAGGACTCCTACCAACAAGGAAAGCATAAGAAGTCAATCAAATTTTGACCAACCAGTACAGAAGTCATTAAGCCCAGAGATCCAAAACCTGCAGACAGTTAAAACAGCCTTAATATATGATGTCAAGCAGAGGACTGAAATGAATTCTGAAAAGAACTCTCATGGGATCTACAATGTTTTAAACAGCAAATAAAGGCAACTATTGGGACAATGCATTTGGATCTGTCAGCATTTACATAATAGCCTTATATAGCCCCAAGTACATAACGACCACAAGTTCATTTGTGCTCCTGTATGTGAAGCCATTGATCTTAAAAGGCCAAGATTGTCATTTTATTTTTTTTAACATTATTTTTAATATCTATATATATGTATAATTATTGATGAGGTCCCAGGATAGGGTCCAGACCACCGGCCGGGCCACGTCAACACCGCCTCTTTGAAAAGCCTTTCAGTGGCTCAGCCAGTCCCCTGGCGTCAAGTGGCATCTCCTCAGAGGTACACCAGAAAGGCAGTCTGCACAATAACCTATAAAAGGCACTGACTAAAAGGTGCAAAAGACAGATTCTCACACAGACAGTGAAATCAGTACTCAAACAATCAGTCATCTCCTCTCAAAGAGTACAGTACTCTCACAGTACTATTCTGACTTAAAACCCACCCTTGCTGACTTAAGCATCGGAGGGGGTTTTCTGAGCAAAACCCACCGCAACGATTTTAGGCTGTTTTGCAGGTTGGACCTGCTGCCTTCTCAACCGAGCGCACGCCAGAGTCATGTGGCTGGACATATCCACCCGCATTGTATAGGTACGTTTTAGGTTAGTGCTAAGTGAAGTTATGTGCAAACTATCCGAACCAAGAATTTCAGCCGTCAACTCTAGTTATCAACAGATCAAAAGTAGTATTGAAAAGATAAAATGATAATATCCTGAAAATGAAATTACAGGTCCTATTGGTACTTTCGGGTAATGAATTCAATGTCAATTAGCATTTAATGAGGAGTGCACCCACAACCATACATAAAAGAACTATTTTATAAACTAATCATCTTTTCTTTTTAGCATTTTAGGCCTTTGATTATTTTTGTTATTCCTTTAAAAGTATGCTAAAATGGTATATCAAGACATAAAATGAGATTTTGTGAAACAGCACATATCATCTAGCAACCAAAAAAAGAAGAACGATTTGGTAAGGTAAACGGTTAGATGCCCCTGATGGGGCACCCAAGTGTGCACCTCTATGAATAAATATACAGATTTTTTGTTAAATCAAAATGCAATTTTATCTAATCCACAACTACAAGTTTACTTATGGAGGGTTACCCTTGGGTGCCTGGTGATGCTAATTAGTTTAAGGGACAATTTGGTTTAATTTAGTATAAGGAGTTAATGTAAGTAGTTTCCAACTCTATTTTTCGTAGTATCAATTGCTTGGAACAGTAGTATTTCTAGTCGTGTAGGTTGTAAACGACTTAAAATATTCCTAGTTTCCTTTTTAAAGTTGGTTAGGATTAAGAAAGTTGTTTGCTTGGGGAAAAAGGCAGCAGGCTTGTTACCTAGCTCTTCCTTAGCTGTCAGTTTCTTAGTTAGATTAGGAAACTTATTAGGGAAATTTTACTCCGGTGACCTGAATTATAGCGATATTTCACTTAGGTGACCCGAAGTTTGCATAATATCTAAGAGGTGATTTCCTTTTGAAAATAATGTGAAACAGTCTTTTCCGATCATCGGAGATTGTTAAAAGACCTGAATACCCTTATGTTATTATATGTATTTGGCGGAATTTGAAAAGCAATTCTTACCCAAAAAAAAGACAATCTTTCAAAAATATAAAAAGAAAAATATTCTCTCACTGAAATAATATTTAAAGGAGGTCCAAAAAAGGAGGATAATTAATTTTGTAATTTTCCTAATTAAAAATGCTCAAGGGTATTTTAGGCATTAAAAACGTATTGGTAATTGAGATATCTAAAAAGTAAGTGACACGTCAGCAAACGGTGCCCGAAAATCCGATTCAAAGTCACCTATCTGAAAATAGTTTCATGAAGAAGTCACCTCTTAGATATTATGTAAACGTCGGATCACCTAAGTGAAATATCGTTATACCTCAGGTCACAGGAGTGAAATTTTCCAACTTATTATTCAGCAGATTTAGTTTGTTATTTAGGAAGATTCTAGGATATTTTACTTTCCTAAACCATTTCATAAACCTAACACATAAATAAGATATTAGAGTAAAAAGCATAACAAGATTCTGATAATCAGTCATCTTACCAATCAATTTCCTACATAATGAATCAATCAAAAAAAAATTATTTAGGTTGGTTCAAAGATAAATGGTTTTCAAGGAAAATGACTTCCAACAGAATAGAGTTTTTCAGAGGAAAATCAAATTCAATCCCATTTTCCATAGTTTGGTTTGAATTAAGAAAAAAAACTCCGAAATGTTGATGTCGCAGCACCGAAAGACCACAAACTCATCATACACTACCAATGTCACCATTTCCAACCTTCTTTCTCTCTCCTCTCTCATGGAAACTCAAATGCCAAAAGATCCTCTTTCTCCCTCCTCTGTCTCCTAACGAAATTTCAATCAAAAATCAAATTTATGGGAGTTTGTTCGTTTAGATCATGTTCTTCTGATTCATTATGCCCAATATATGTTTTGCCTTGTTCTAGAAGATGAATTTGGCCACATAAAATGGTCATTCTCTCTACAACTATTGAGGTGTTGAAAAAGTCAGGGGATATGAGTTTGCTTGGGTGAATTGCACTTTCCGAGGAGAGAGAAAGATGAGTGAGGATTTGATAGACCACTTCAGTTTATATGGAAGGAGAGATAAATACGGCGGATGGGGGAGAGAGAAAGAGGGAGGAGGAGAGAGAAAGGGAGGGGGGGGGGGGGAGGACGGAGGAGAAAGAGAGAGGGAGAGAGGGAAAGGATAAGTGTTCTGGAGATGCCATCCTCATTCCCGTCACATACCCTCGGGAAAATGCACTTCCCTCGTATTAGGAAAACATTTTTCTTTCTCCGATGTAAAAGGTTTTCTGCGTTGGAAAATCATGTTGCTTTCAAAAGTAAACCCAACACCGAAATAGGAAAATGTTTTCCGGGTAAACATTTTCTGTCCAACCAAACACAGCCTCAATTGAACTGAAAATCACAGCAACAGAATAATACCCACCTTGTGCAAGTAGATCACTCTGGACATCTCCATCATAATTTTTACATGCCCAAACATATCCACCTTCACTTTTTAAAGCATAAGCCACCATATCATCAATCAAACGATGCTCATACCTGAATGCAAAGCTTATTATTACATACCAGAACAAAAAGACATGATTGCAAAAAAACAAAACAAAAAAACAATAAACAAAAATAAATAAATTAATTAATTAAAAAAAAATATTAGACTAACCATATTGAGTGTTCTTCAAATTTTGGTTTCCACTTTTCTTCATATACCTCTTGAAATATGTCCTTAAACCTGTGGTTATCCATATATGAAGTTAACTATTCCTTTCACAGCCACATTGACAAAGCTTCTTTGTGCCTCTACCATATACTCTAAATTAGTACATGATGAAAATGATGATGGTGCCTTCATTTACCTGCCATCATACTTTTTCAAGATTGTATTTTTGGTACTTAAATAAAGAGGCCACTTCTTTGCAAAGGCCAATGACATTGATGATTCAGCAAAATTCCGTATAGACTGAAAAAAAAAAAGAACAGAATATGAGAACGAGGGAGGCTAGAGGCAAATAAAACATTCCAATCTATACATTTGTACTGGTGAGCAGATTAAAGTTACAGATTAAAGTAATAACACATACCGAATCAACATTAAACATAGCCATTGCAACTCCAGGCCCGTTGAAATCATAGACATCAAGTTCCACAGGTTTCCCCCCATCTTCTGGGGCTGCATGAGGTGGGTACATTAGTTGAACAACTATAAGTGCTTTCTATATTGATAGTCATACAATGTAACACTGAAAGGGTCTGAATTTTCACCAAATAGCAGTTTAAGTCTTCCGGGCCCTTGGATTACTGTATCCGTGGCTCGATATTGGTCACCAAAAGCATGCCTGCCAATACAAATAGGTTTTTTCCAGCCTGCCAAAGGAGAGAAGACGGCCAAGATGAACTGTTCATGTTGAATTCAGATATATGAATGAAGATGAGGGACAGGAAAGAAGTGTGTTAGGAAGAAAAAGAATACCTGTAACAATCCTTGGAACGTTCTTGCACAGAATAGGTTCACGGAAAACGGTGCCTACAAAAGGCAAAGTAGCTATGCTTCAGTAAAAAAAAACCAATTATATCTCAAAGGAAATGACCACAGAGAATATTGTGAAAGAATAATCCATGAAAAAAATGTAATTTACATGTCATCTTTGACTTGAGTAACCATTTTCTTTTATCTTTCTTCTTTTTGCTACCAAATGGAGAACATCAAACTAAGATATCACAGAGTTAGTACAAAGTTTTGGAATAGAAATTCCCACTAGGTCAGCCTTTTAGGCACTCATACAATTTGATTAGATAGGTTCACTAATAAGTATTAGAGAGCTGAAATCAAAAGTTCATGCTGCCAATTCTTTGGGTAGGAGAATCTCCATAAATATGTATGATCTTCACTTCCTCCAATTCCTGCAGTGGATCAAGTCAAAGAGGTGATTTCCCAACAATTATTTTCTTGTGCAGGAGAACTGCCAGTTGGGAATGATGATGGGTTTTTTTTTCCAACCTTTAGCTACAGCAAGCTTGTATTCCTTTTATATGGCCCATAACTCATCATGATGAATATCAGTATGCGAAGAATATCAGAGTCCAGTATTGGAGCCCCAATTTCCATTCTCCCTTGTGCATTCTGAAAACACCAGCAATGCTAGCTTCTGAATCTGAGCTAGAAAGGACATAAAGATCTGCATTGAACCACGCCTTGGGTGGTGGTGACCAAAAATAAAGAACTTCAGACCTACCCTAATCCTTGGTGGACCTGTTAAGGCAACTGCAAAACTCCCAAGCAGCATTTAAACCAAGTATGCAGATGAGGAACTCTGTCTGCAAACATTATGAGGCTTCTTCTTTTCCAGATCAACCAAAGGAGGTAAGCAAACAAAGCGCTGAAGGGAAAGTGAGTCCAAGGAGTGGTATTTGGAAAGTTTTGTTTCAGCCTTGCACGAAAAGTTGGGGAGAAGGTATCAGAGATGGGAATTTCAAGCATATTTCTCTTGCTACAGGGCAATCTTGAAGAATATGCAAAATAGATTCATCACAACTGTTGTGTAGGTGCAAAGGTGTTTATCTGTTTCCCCTCTCCTTTTCCCTGCTCCCGCTCATATTTGTTTATCTTTTCCTATGTTTTCTATCAAAAGGGTTGGACACAGTGTTTGAAAAGTTTGCGGGGTCCAGCAAACACATTTCCCCACTTCCCAAAATCATGCCAGAGCCTTGAGTAGACTCATCATCTTTATTGTAATGTTTTTCAATCCAGCGAGTCTTGTTGCGGCTTCGGCTCCTAAGATCCGTTCGTGACTTGTGCTTTACAAATTGCTTCTTGTTTTGAACCTGGGTCCAACCGTCTCCTTAACCCATCCCACTTAATCTATCTGGAATAGTTCTCCTAGGGCCTCTGTCACACACTTTGTTTTCTTGCCAAGTTACTTTTCATGTAATTTTACATTCAAGTAGAGCTGACAAGAGATCTACCTAACTAAGGAGGTTTGGATCAGGTGCATTTGCCAGGTAATTAATTACCAAGAGATTCTTGGGAAATGCTTTAATTGTGGTACCTTTGGACATCAGAAGAGTAGATGCCCTAAGACATTCAAAGTAACTTCACTTTTGATTGTTTTGCCCAACCAGTTACGAATACGTTCAAGCATATGTTGACTCTCATTTGATTCATTGGAATCAATTTCCCATGAAAGTTGTAATCCATGGAAACTAAACGCTAAAATTTGTTTGGGATGGTTGCCAGTTTTTGGTTTTGAAAAATTTTCAACTTTTTGCATAAATTTAATTTAAGCCTGAAATTTGTTATGCTTATAGTTGTCGACTTAATTTTCAATACTGGCAACAGAAAATTGGAAACCAAAAATTTCCAAAAGCTAGTTGTTAGTTTTCTGAAAAACTGAAAACTGGCAACTCACAACCATTCCAAAAAGGGTCTAAAATTCCAGTTCGTCTTGTTTGGTTGATAAAGTTGACTTTCTTGGAAGTAATTGCAAAATGACAAAAATAACTCCATTCAATTACCTATGTATTAATTTTAATGGGTTTTGTGTAAGTTTTGAGGGAGGACCATTGGAAGTTCCACTTACCTACCCCCTTCCTAGATTGACAACTAGTTGTAGCTGAAACTTGAAAATAATCTGACAAGTTTGGTAGCTGAGAGTTAAAAAACTAGCTGAAAGCTAGCTGTTTTGCCAAACATATCCTACTAAATTTTAGGGTTACCCTTACTAGCTTGCTAGTTTTGGGATGCTACTCATACTAGCTTTAAACTAGCAAAACAACTAGTTTATCACCATTTCAAAGCAACTTTCAACTATTCTCTACTAATTTTTTCTTTTTCTCTTTGAACATATAATAGCTATAGCTACAACTAATTTTGCCAAAACATAGCCCCCATCGTACAGAGAAGGTTCCACAACACTCTTTATGCAAAAGTGTCATTTAACCTTTGCATTTCTCAAAGACACTAACATGTGCAAGTGCATGAGCATATTTAAATTGAGGAGCATGTCTAATTTCTTGAACACCGCTTTCACCTTAAAAGGAATGCTGCATAAAACTCGATCATTCGAACTCAATTGATAACATATAATCCTTCCGCCACTAAAGTCAACAAACTATAATTCACTGACTCAGTTTATCATCATTCTCTCTATAATTTATCATGGTATGAGAATTTTTTTTAATTCACTAGCTTAACCATCATATGATTTGTTACACATCTGGAGATGGTTCAAAGCACTATGTTCGATAGAAACAAACCAATTAGAGTATATCAGAATTTTTGATTGTTTCTTCGTCTCGGATGATTGTTATGTAATGGGCGTTGGCCCTCATTCGCACCAAAAAAATAAAAATAAAAATAAAAAAAAATAAATAATTGATTGTTTTAGTTCTCGATCCTACATGATGCCTCAATAACTGGGTGCTACTCCCCCCATAATAGCTCCTGGAATCTCATTTTATGATGTTTTCAAGACTGGGAGGTATGGGAGCTTGCTGCTTGGCATTCTTGATTTTTTCCAATTTTCAGATGAGGCAGATTCTAGAGTGTGGATAGGTGACTCAACGGGAGTTTTATAAGTCATTTATCCAATGACGTGCTGCTCCATCACCTTTTCCCCATTGCCAAATTTCTTTGGAAGGCTACGGTACCTTTGAAGGTACGGGCACTGATGCGGGAGCAAGGAGAGTAACAACCCGCCACGAAATAGCTAGGCAGAATAGAACTGAACAGAGTGAGAAACAGGCGCAGGAAACAGGCACACTTTCAGGTTACGAGTTACTCAATATCAACATGCAAGATATTGGTGGGCAATCTTGGTTAGCACATGATTATGGAGTCAACATACTGATTTGGAAGTTGGGATAATTTTTGGAAAGTGGAAGAAACACATTTGGGAGAAAGCTTGGGCACCAAGGCAAAACTTTCCTAAA
>BSSO01006102.1:0-12347 GCA_030267885.1 Mesembryanthemum crystallinum
GCAAAACTGACGGAAAAAGTAACGGCGTTAGAGGTAAGCATTAAAGTGAAACTTTTTGTCAAATCTCAGGTCATCAAAATGGGAATAGTTAAAATTGAGGTCACCAGTTTAATATTACGCTATATGTCAGGGCACCAAAATGGAATTTTTCCTTTTTTTTATAGAAAGTGCAAGAAATATTGTAAACAATGAACTGGTTATGCTTGTTAACCCCACTCCTGAATGCTGCATTTTGCTCAACAATGATAAACTCATGGTAAAAGGTGCTGCTATAATAATAATAATAATAATAATAATAATAATAATAATAATAATAATAATAATAATAATAATAATAATACATAGATGGCCTATAATAAAATCACATTCGCATCTCAACACGACTATAAGTGATGCAAAAACAGGGTTCAGCATGAAAACTCCTTGCGAGATAATGAGCCAAAATGAAAAGAGAAAGAAGGTTCAGCGTTTAATCACCTCAAATATACATCTATCCAAAATCTCTTGCAAATACAACAACCAGAGGAACAGGTTCTTGCCATGGCCAGTGCTGTTTGCCTTTTAAGAAGTTGGCATACTGTAGGGGGCAAAAAATTTGCACAGGTCCCCCTCGCATGCATGTATAGCGCTTGCATTTTTCTCACTCTCCTTGAAAATCAGTTTGAAGAAGCTTGGTAGTTTGACACAGGTCTGCATGTTTTCACGGGCATAATTTCCAGCACTACAGTCAAGCAACGAGACAGTACTGCCTGGTCGCTACTTGCTGATAGGCAGCTCAAGAAAGTCAGTGTTGTATATGCCCTAAAAAGCTTTCCACCATATCTCTTCCAAGACATCATTGTGAAGCCAGAAGCTCCATCATGGAATAGGCAAAACATTCCCCTTAAAGGTCTAACTCTTGTCCTCTTTGCATCCAAGAAGATTATCTACAGTGAAAAAGCAGGTAGCGCGATTTACAGTTGCTCGTCTTATAAAATAATTACCTTCATAGCATAAACAATGTCGGGTATGATCAAAAACTCCAAGCTTTGAGCTTAGTGGTTGGATTTAATCCCTCGCATACTCTGACGCGAAGTCCTTGATCCTCTGCTTAAGGTGCTGTAACAATATACGCAAGTTATGCAAAGATTGAAGGAGGTGAAGGAAGGCTTAAGGAGGGATAACTGAGCTAGGAATTCAAACCTTCAATTCTTCATGAAGCACGACAAAGATCTTTTTTAGCCGTTTATGTCGCTGCAGAGTGACAACCAATAGTAAGATAACAATCAGAGAAGGTAGTGCATCGAGATTTGCAAAATATAAAGAAAGAAAATGTGAAGAAAGCTGACAATTATGTTGGCTAAATCTACAGTGATACTATTTCATGCAACCCTTAGGCAGTCCTAGTCCATAACTTTGGAACACCCAAACGTGTTGACCAATGACCATTTGGGGCAGACACGCAGAGGCTCCGGGGGCTTTGGGGGNAAGGATGTTGTACATCCAGGGTTTTCAGGTAAATAAGTAAAACAGGAAGTTCCATCTGTGAAACCTCTCCCTCCCACGGTCCCACCTCCCCACCCCCGCCCCCGAAAAAAGAAAAAAAAATCACGAAAAGAAAGTAAAAAGGAAGGAATTGAAAGACAGGCAATTCCCTTAAGACTTCTTTCTTTTGACATAGCAAGGATTCTCTCTCACTTGGGGAAAGATGGAGACTCCAACCCAGGTCACCCTTGGGAACAAATGGGGAATATGCCACTGTCCAACAGCCCCTAGGCCCCATTCCTTTGAACTCTAAAATTTAGCAAGTTATTATCCATATATTGCAATAAATATGAGCTTACTCTAGAGTTCTTAAAATAGGAGTAAGAAATCTATACAAGAAAAATAGTAATGCTTTGCAATAGAAAAAGCAATCATTCTCTGATCAAGCCGCCTGATATATCAGGCGAGTATTGGGCAAAGGAAAAATAGTACCGTGTAAGCAAAAAACAGTAATAGAGTGGTACTGTGTAAGAAAAATTAGTGTTTTTGGTCGTCGGTACTAATATTTAGCTTACCAGTACTATTTGATAGACTACCTGTACATTCCGCCTTATATATCAGGCCTCCTGATATAATATTTTGTATAGAAAAAGTTGGGGTTTGCCGGAAATAATAAGAAATAAATAAATAAGGAAGAAAAGGCAGGGGAATCTGGCAGGTATACAATTTATCACAGGATGACATTACTAGCTGCAATTATCATTTCACAGTTCAGTTGACCTAGTAGATTCAGTGATTTACTATGCAAGCATACAGAAGCACATATAAACTTGGACCCCACCATGGATATAGAGTAGGACATCTTAAAGTAAAACATTCGCTACCATTGTAGCTATACTATGCAAACAAACAGTATTTGTTTATAGGTAAAGTTGCCTTAAGCAGGCTACAATTCAGTTACCAAAAAAAAAAAAAAAAAAGGTATGCCAGAACAAGCAGAAAATACATACCGTTCCACACTGGCGATAATTTTCTCTCAGCTGAGCCACAATGTTGTAATATCTTTCCATATCCTTACCTTTTGCACTGTCATGATCCATCCCCAGCTTCTGGAATTTATTCCTAAAAAATCAAAATGATGTAGTATACGTAAACATATCTAAGCGATTGCGAAACCACATAAACTTCCAAAAGAGAAAAAAGCGGGAAAAAAACGAGCAAATACCCAATATACCTATAGCTCTCGAGGACCTTGTTCAGGGAACAGTAACTTTCATACTTCTCACGGTACTCTTCCACATATTCTTTGTACCTAAGGACACGCATATAATTCATCAACGCTAGATTAGGGAGGAAGAGGAACATTAGTAAAGGTTCACCAAGAAAAGATCTCGGTGCCTTCAGATGATGAACATGATTCATGAAAACAGGCAGCAAAACCACTTACTGAGAGAAATTTTGAATAGGTCCCTTCAGCTCAGGCTCTTCCTTTTCATACTTAGCATATGAACTATTTTCCTCTGAAGAAGATCCATTCCTCTTGCGCTTATCCTTGCGACCTTCAATCAAGGAAACATCTCTTCTTCTGTTACTAGCATCTGACATAGATTTGCGTGATTTGTTTCTTTTCACCTTACGGGAACCAGGGTCTTGTTTCGACTCTTCTAGTTGTGTGCTGATATGTAACTTTTTTTGTGTTTCTCCATAACCTTCGACATCAGTTCCTTGATTTGCAACACCCTCATTATGTCTCAATCTATTACTATCCGCTACTTTATTTGAGATGGAATTGACTTCAGCACGAGCGACCCTTGACTGTTGATGCTGGGATTGCACAGCCCCTTGAGAAGTTTGAATATTTTCTTCAGCATAAGGCTCAGGTGATCTTCTCCTGGGCCAACTATCACCATTCTTAAGATTTCCTGCTCTTAAGTTTGGAGAGGGCGGTTTTCCTGGATCTACGGTTGGCTTACTGTTAGTTTTACCCTTCGAATCTGAATTCTGAGAACCTAAGGTGCCTAATTTTGTCTCCGACTGCCTAAATGAACTTATTCTATCAAACTGCTTCTTAATTACGTCGGGTTCCTCAGGCAGAGGTTCACGAAGTTCACCCAACTCCAAGTCTGACAACTCTCTTTGGAGTCTTCTTCTGTCAACAGGAGACCTGTTGAAATCAGCCATATCCTTCGCTGAAGACCCCATGTGCAGCCTTGATGAATTATCCATTGTATGAGACTGTTTACCCTCTTCACTATGTTTCTTGTAATGGGACTCTGTGCGCAACTGGTTTTTATCAAAACCACCTCCTTTAGACTTTCCATTAACATTCTCATTTGGACGATCCTCATCAACCTGTGTTTCTTTGCGGCCCTTGTATCCCTGCTTCAGAAAACCTTCACGTGTATGTGCATTTGCTTCTTGGGATTTCACATCTACCCCCCAACTCTGAGGATTCTTGACAATTTTTTCTGCAGTATCTATATCATGAGAATGTGCAGGCCTCCGACCTGACTGTAACGACTCCGCAGCAGATTTTCCAAGAGCAGGATAATTATATCCTCTCTGCATGCCTAAATTAGAATTATCATCCCTATTGAATTGATTTGGCATGTGCACATTATGGTGCTGATGATGGTCTTCATTTGTTATATCAGGAGAAGATTTGGGAGGACTACTGCCCATATACCCGGATAATGATGATGGAGCCATATTTCCTGCTTTACGCCTTTTAAAATGTTCAGCATTATCCTCAAACTGAATCACATCAGAATCCCTTTTAGATTTACCTTTGGAATTCATGGAGCTGTCAGGATGCTCACGTATGAACTCATCTTCAACATCTGCATGCTCATCATGCACATCTGCGACACCATACGGTTGATATTGATCATGATCAGGGGAAACAGTTTTCAACTTCTCAGTAGATATAGCAGGATCCTCGGAGGCTATGGCTAGTTCAGCTTCATTATCATCAAGAAAGTCCTTCTCGATGTCAACATCTTCAGATGCATAGCCATCTTGATCTCCAACACTTCCATCTTGTGCAGGCCTAGCATCAGGCATGCTCCACAGAACCTGTTCAGAATCCTGCAATTTCTGGGGCTCTTTATCATCATCATTAAGTATATCAATTTCCACATCGGATCCCTCCTTGCTATTGGAAGAAGAATCATGTTCACTATCACTGGCACTACCACTTGCAGTTCCTGCAGGGCTTCTGCTTCTACTTCGGCTTCCACTATCACTACTGCCACTATCACTATCACTGTCACTTCCACTATCACTAGAGCAGGCTGCTTGTCCTTCACTATTGACAGGGGGTTCATCAACGCCAAACAGTTTCTCAACCAAATTTGGCTCTTCTTCAAAAACTTTGTTTGGCACCTGTTCTTCCAAATCCTCAGCAGGGGACTGTCCTGTAAAACCCAAGTCTACAGCTGGTCCATGGTTGTCATCTGGAACATATTGTTTCTGACGGTTGTCTACAGGAGAACTGAAATTACAAAACATCAGAAACGGCCAAACACCCATGCCAAAATATATTGCCGGACAACTATGGTACATCAGAGCAAAGGCGGTGATCAAGCACAATTGACAGTCACGCCTCCTCACTATTGCATTAAAAAAAAAAACAAAAAAAACAAAAAAAGAAAAAAGAAAAACTGTTTACCTTCTGAAGTGAAATCAATCCGATAGCACCACTTTAATACTAAGTGAATTGCACCAAGGCATTTGAAGAACGCATTTCTTTGACCATGGTATGCAAACAAAAAAAAAAAAAAAAGGAAAAAAAAAAAAGAAAAAGAAAAATGGAAGCACAGAGACATAAGAAAACAAATGCATCTTTAATCATTAGACTCCAGCAGAACAACAATCAATCAACTCAAACTACAGCAATAAGAACAATTAACAATCTAATCGTTCTTTGCTGAGTAAAAAGTGCAAAATCTCCAATGGATCAGGTTTTGAACACACTCAAACAAAGCCATATGTGTGCATTGTAATATCAGTAAGAAATATATAACTTTCCCGTTTCTACAATATCACCAGTAAATTAAAAGTCCATTTAAAAAAGGAAACTGAAGTTACCTTCCACTATCTGAGCGCTTCAAATGTTCCAACTCGGCTCCTGGCTTCAAAATATATTTCCCCGGAGGTCCATAGGTTGCAATCTAAGGTAGCAGATGTCAGTGGAAATTATACGATCATCAATCCTCCTAAATGACACAACTTATGATAAATATTCTGCACTTACTTTCTTAAGAATGGGCTCAATTTTACGAACAGAGTTAGGAGCTACATCTCCAACAGCTTTCTCCAAGGCCTGCAAAAGCCAGAAGAACATAGGGAAAATTGTATCAATAACAAGAGAAAAAAAATATTAAAATGTCAAAGCTTCATAAATACAAGATAAACTGTTCAGCAGTAAGAAACCCTCAAAAAAGGGATCTAAGACTAAAAATCTTGTCTACCTTAAAGCTCAATCCTTTAGGACTCTCCTTTAGCAAAGTGGTTAGTAAGTTCTGCAAATCCATGGCTCCTGCTACTTGATTATCGCGGCGTGTTGCTGCTTCCTGAGTCCTGCCAGTAGCCTGGGCAGGGAAATCTTTCTCAGAGCTAACAGCGTTTTCTTTGGACCTTGCTGGGATGGGTGTTACATCCTCTGCATTGGCTGGGCTTTCAGTAATATTTCCTCTTATTGATGGAGATGCCAAAGAAACAGCTAGATTAGGGGGTGATGATGGCAGAGGTGAAATTGAACGTCTTCCCTTTGCAGCATTAGTTGATGAGAATCCCGGCTTACCAACATTCTTTGGGGGGGCACCAACTAGGAACATAATAAATAAATAAGTTCAGCAAAATGAACTCAGAAAACTATGACAATTGACGAGCGAGAGACTGACGAATAAATGCCAAAATCCAGATAACCTTCTCACCTTGGGAAGACTCAAAATTTCTCTTCTGGAAGTGCATATCTTTTTTCTGTTTTAACTTCCATGGACTAGCTACAAAAGAATGATATCAGAAATATTAGCTATATTACATAATAATGAAATCCAAAAATTCAGGTTTCCAAACTAGAAATTTTATTGATTATGATGATTATTGTTTTATTTCTGGGGGTCAACAAATAAATAAATTACTTGAGTTGTGTTCTTGGATAAGCATACAAAACTGGGGACAACTATCAAATGGTGTAGATAGCGAGTCCTTTAAACACGTTGTAAAGCCAGATATGATCCAATTTCTCCACTTAATTTGTTCATAGTGAGACATGCAAAATGAGGTTGCTTTTTCTTTTTCCATTTTTTCCTGAAGGGGGTGAGCCAAGGGGCATGAGAATTGAATTAGCTCACACTCACCCTCTGCAGCAGCTAACGCTTTCACTTGACTCTTCATAGAAGGATTGCATTGGTCCAAGACAATGGCCCTGTCATGATCACCAAAATCACAAATAATAAAGAAATAGAGTGATGAAATCGCAAGAAAAGTGTCACTGGTCAGAGCCAACAATGTACATCACAGGTCACCACCAACAAATGTCCCAACCATACCAGTGGCCCAACTCGCTAACACAAATGGTTCCACAGCAGTACTTTTGTTAAAATAGAAACAGATATATATCATAGATTGACCAAGTTGATAATCACTACAAATAACAATTAACAAACAATTACCCAAGTCACTAAGGCCCTGTTCGGGGTAGTTGCCAGTTGCCAGTTTTTGGTTTTGAAAAAATTTCAACTCCTTATAAAAATTGAATTTAAGGCTAAAATTTGTTGTGCTTATAGTTGTCAGCTCAATTTTCAAAACTGACAACAGAAAACTGGAAACCAAAAAAAATTAGTTTCCAAAACCTGGTTTCAAGTTTCCAAAAAAAACTGAAAACTGGCAACTCACAACCACCCCAAACAGGGCCTTAAGTAATTCGAGACTAAGAAAAGCGATAAGCAAATTTGACTACTTAGTAAAACACTAAAACTGTACAATCTAAAAAAACTACTCCATTCAGTAAACTGACCAAGACTTGACAAACAATCATCACCACAGTTATAGTAGCACCAGAATGACAGGCAGCTGAACAACAAAATCCAAAAAAGAAACAACAAGCGGATTCAGCCACTATATCATGAAGCATCAGACACATCATATTAGCATCCCCGCATAAAGCTCTTAAAGGCACTTGATGATGTCAAATAGCGATTCAGTTCTAAAGAGAAAAGACAACAGTCAGGCAAAACCAAGTTTAAGAACATCAATTCCTTTTGCAATTGCAGAGTTTCAACATCAAAGTTTGACAAACAAAATCATAATATTGCAACTTTCCCAGCCACAAGCAGATAGAGCATGAAATAAGAATGGAACAAAAAGAAATCAAAAAAATAAGATGTCCAGGCAACTTGAAAGAGCTTAACGGTGATCTACACAATATAACATACTTGCGTAAATCTTTCTTGCGCTCAGCTTCTTCTGATCGCATTTTGACATGGTTTTTAGTTGACTCATCCAAGACACGCTGCACGTTCAGCTTGCGCCACGCACATCCAGATTCAACAAGCAAACCATTACCATCTTCACCACTTCGACGTTCTTCGTATATGTCACAGAGGCCACCCATCTCATGGGACCATGTGAACCGGAATTCCTTACCACCTACATCAATGACCTGAAAATAGCAGCTAATTTAAAAAACACTAAATGAGGCAAACTTTATGTTGAAGTACATTAAATCCCCTTTCCCAGCACTTAAGATACAGTTGCACTGAGAGGATCTCAAAGATCTGTACTGATATGATCAGCTCACATTAGAACCAACTACAAAATCCTGTCAGATTGGACAACAAACTTCCCTAATAGTAAATTACTAAAATATATATCACACTCCCTGTTTTACTATGCATACAGACCTGAGTACTATATACTTTGGCCTTATAGACTGCCTTTTTTGCTAGGACTTCAAATAACATCTTGCCATTAAATTTCTCAATGCATTCTTCTGTTGAGAATTTTCATACAATCAACACCATTTAGAGGTCAGACATTATTTCAGGACAGAGTTAATATATTAGTAAACTAGCCCATCAACTAAAGTAGAGAGCATATGAAAAGAATTCTAGGATGATGTCTGAATCTACATTTCAGCCATTCAACGCCTTTGCCATTAACTTCCATAAAGAGATATCAACATATCTCAATAAAACAAATCAAATAAAAAATACAAACAGAACCAAAGCAACATCTGGAATACCAGTCATTTTAAAGCTAACTTTTAATTTGCTTGTATATATAAGACTATTCAGTCATGGTTGCTATTGCAAGATGGCAAGAAGGGATTATTTATCAATGAAGCAAGTAATTCTAATGATATCTAACTGCCAAGCCCTATAAAATGGATATAAACTGTACAAGAATTGATGAATGTAAGACATCATAGCCTCTCCCTCACCAAACTTGCTTCTGAAATACAAAAGGTCAGCACCAATAAAGGTCCAAAATTATCAACACACTTCATTCTCAGTCTTGTACCTCAAAAAGGAATGACTTGAAATTTTATGTTATTATAGATAAAAATATAATTACATTAATAAAGAAAAATCAGCGGATTACAAAGAGAGAGGACAAGAAAATATTACTGAGAAAAAAGATAATTGCATTAATAAAGGAATGACATGAAAATATTACAGAGAAAAAAGTTCAGAGGCTAGAAATAGGAACACAATTAAATACTAGCATAAAAGATGTAACTCTTAGGCAACAAAGGCATAGAGAATTTTACCTTCTAGAAAAATGACTAAGAAGATACCAAACTAATACACTACAAGTATTCATAAAAGACAAAGAAAAACATAGCCCTCTACTTTTCCTCGTCAATCTAGTCATTTGTCGCACAGAACAATATCCAATATTTAAAATTGAAAGATAAGGAAATAGAGTCCCCTTAGGGCCACCGGAGGTTTTCCTGGTCGTTAAAGAGCTCGAAGAATACTTTAAAACAAGACCATTGTGTGGTGTACATTATTCACTAAATAAAAGACACTTAAAATAAAATAAATAAACAATTATATAAAAACTAGAAAATGAGCCATTTTCTAAAATCTATATCATTTGGAGAAAATAATTTCTAAAAAGATGATGAAGTGATATTTATGTCCAAACCGTGCATTGCACAAGTTTGATTACTAGTTATTAGTAAATTTGTCACCATGAAATCCTACAGTTAAGGATAAATTTATAAGAAGGCATCCTAAGGTATGAGGTCCAATAATGAAGAATCCTCCGCAGGCAACCAAATTAAAACAATCTACTTAACTTATCTGTAAAACTAAGTTACTTTGAAGCTTAAACAATCATCTAAGCAACTCCAACATAGTAGTTTTAACTTTGTGGTCGTCATCCAATATTTGTGTGATGTGTTCTCATAACAGTGAGTCGTGTTCACATTTATTCCTCCATTGTGATATGGCAAGATTTTTGTGGGGTAAGCTTTTCAGTGTGATAGGCGAGCAATGGGTTTGTCCAGCAACTGTTTTGGAATTTTGCAGATTCGATATGTGCAATTTGGGAGGGATAAAGAGAAGAGGATTATTTGGCACAATGCTTACTTTGCAATACTGTGCTGCCTCTGGTTGGAGCGGACTGCAAGAGTGCTTTCAAGTAGTACTATATCACCAGAGAATATTTGGGATAGAGTAACTTATCTAGCTTCTTTGTGGGCTAGGGCTGGAGGGGATTCAAGGGCTACTTTATTTCTGATATCAAAGAGAAACAGGGCAAATTTGTAATTGTGCCCTTTAGGAGGATATCTTGTCCTTTAATATAATTTTTTTTTTATCTAAAAAAACTTTGTGGTCGTCATATTTAGCTAAAGTTAAACTGGACTACTTCATAGTATGAATAGAGAAACCTAAAGGGAGCTTGGTGAACATAATTTGTGTTTCCAAGGTACGTGGATGAACATTTCCCAAAGCATTAACCAGATCTACTTAGGTCCAAACATTTCACATCTTCACTCGGCAACCATCAATTACACATCCAGTGACAATGTGGACCATTTTATCACTTTCTCTATATCAGCATAAGATGCAAATTCATCCATAATGAAGAAACTTCCCAATGCACTCATATAAGTATCTTCGCACAAAAACTCTAACTACAATTTATGTCCTCAATGACTATTAAACAGCAACAAAATCCTCATAGCTACTGATATTTTAGTAGTTTGCTACATAATACTCCTATCAAAATGCAAACCTTGCTACATAAATACTCTTATCGAATTGCAGCATTTTGCATTTGCAGTCGAAAATGGAAACAAATCTCAAGAGAACACTTCAGTTGAACAGGTTCAAACCAGATAATCAACCACTGATTTTCCATTCTTATATTCCCATGTACACCACCAAAACAATAAATAAATAAATAATCAAACTAAATTAAACAAAAGGAAAACAGCAGTTTATCTAGTTTCTTCAAAAACAAATTAATAGTACTTCAATAATCGTCCATAGAAGAGCAAAACACTTTATGTAACCATTTGCTCAATCAAATAAACTGACAATAAACAACACAAATTTTCAGATAAATTATTTAGCATAATTATTCCAATCAAACGAAAGCCAATTCCGGAATTTAAAAAATTATAAAAAAAAAAAAAAAAAAACTTCTTTTAAACATTTGCTCAATCAAGTGAACTAACAACTAACAACACAAATTCAGATGAATTACTTAAGAAATAATTAGTATAACAATTCCAATCAAGTGAACGCCTTTTCAGAATCAACAGTATATAAATTTTCAATTAAACATTCGCTCAATCAATTCAGATGAATTAAGTAAGAAGACAATTCCAATCAAATTTCAACCTATTTCAGAATCAAAAAAAAGTACTGTAACACTCACATTGCCTAGAGGATTTTTAGGGTTAGGATCGAACTTGATCCTCGCAGCGCCTCCTAGACCTTCAACGCGCTTGATCTCTTCGACGAGGTCAGGTGCAAGCCTGATGATAGCAGCGAACGAGAGTGGATCACCGCCAATGAGGCTGAAGCTTTCATCATTCGCCGCCGCCAATCCCGGCGGCGCCGCCGAAGACGGTGGAGGGTTGCGGTTGCGAGAGGCGGAGCCGCCGAGAGAGAGCCTGCCGCCACTGCCGGAGAGGCGTTGCGGAGCGAGAGGAGGCGGTGGGAAGGGGCTGCGCTTGGCGGCGCCGCCACCACGGCCACCGCCGGAGCCGCCGCCACGGTTGTATTTGTTGGAGCCACCGTACATCGAGTGATGGCTTGCTCTTTGTGTTGGGTTTTGGGTGGATTAATTTTTTTGTTTTTTAATTTTTGGGAAGGGCTGTTGGAATTAGGAGAGAATTGGATTTTTGATGGGTTTATTTCTTCTTTCTCATGACCAGCAAAAGCGTTGGCGGGTTGGCGGCTTATTCTCACGTGCTGATAACCATTCTAATGGATTTCAGACTAGTTTAGTTCGGTTCAGTTCGAATTTGTCCGTTGAATTTAATAGAGTGTAACTCATGTTGCTTTCGTACGGAGGGTTCTCTAAGACACATGATTACACAAATGTTAATGAGATTGATAAGTTTGTGAGTTGTTACCATTTAACTTATATCGCTCGCACAGGGTATATGGAAGCTTAATATTATCTTTGACCTAATTTTGCCGTGTACTAATGTCCTTCCCTTGCACTACGTAAATTTATTTTGTAGGTTTTTGAACTTCTCGGGCGCTATAACAATTGGGATATTGTGACACGAATATGTGTTGTTCTTGACTTCTCAAACAGGATACTTATTTTATTTGTTTAAAGTGCAACCTACCAGTCTTGGCCCAATGGTTAAGACTGAGGTCATGCGTAGATTAGGTTCCAGGTTCGAT
>BSSO01006103.1:0-12345 GCA_030267885.1 Mesembryanthemum crystallinum
GGTAGGAAAATTATATTTATAACCCTCATATGGGGCTACTTAGCCCTTCTTCCCCCCTCCTCCTCCTTACTCCACCACTTCCACCATCCTATTTTACCCTCTAACTCTTCTCATTACCCCTTATGTTGTAACCCCCAACCTAAGCACCCCCTTGTTTTTACCATTATTTACTCTCATTATGAAGTGAATGTTGATGGTAGCTAAGTGGATGAAATATCTTCCTTGTTCATTTTCTTGCAATCATCTCAAAACCCAAACGGTGTGAGGGATTCAAAACACTGGAACATAGAATATTTTCTTTCAACACCCTAGGTCTAGTCTAAGCATGCTCCTTTTTCTTGCTGTATCTTCATGTTAATGTTGGGCCTGATGTGATTATTTGAACATGCCTTTTGAAAATGTAACTGTTACATTAACATATTTATGCACCATCCAAGAATGTGTGCTGTTTTGATAGAATGATGCACAGCTTGATGTATTTGACGTTTAGAAAATTAAATAGAGCTCACTGGAAAGAGCTTGCTTCTGCCTGTCAGGAGGTTGGCCATTGGGGTCTGAACTAGGCCCGTAGGCCTCTTCTACTTGTACTGGTTTGCCCACCTATATAAGTTGAGCCACCCCCAACAGAACTGGAAAAGAAATAATTGTGCAAGACTTGCACAGTTAAATTCAATGCATGGTATGCAAATTTCTGTCTCATGTTGATCTCTCACATCACTTAAAAGTGATACTAATTTCAAGTATCAATATGTTTGTCAATAGTTGGATGCTGGTGAGATCAATGACCTCTCTTTGCAAGAAGTTGGAAATGACTTAAGCACTTCTCTAGTTGGTCCAGTGGAGGAAAGTGCTATGATTCTTAAACCTTTAGGGAATGACAGGGACAAACGAGATCCACATTCTTTGTTCAATGACCTGAGGTTGCAGTTTGTTAGTCCCTCTGGTAGGTCTGTGGATGTCAAAGTTGCATCCACTCTGGTTTATGAGATAAAGAAAAAGAAAGTGGAAAGGGTTCTTCAACAACTAGCTTCATCCATTAATTATGATGGCAAGAAAGGGAGGGCTTTAGCGGGAAGGAAATGTAGGAAATGTAGGAATGCGGATCATTATGTTGTTTGTTCGGAATTAGGGGTAGGGTTCATTAGCCCTCCTTTCGTGGTGGCTGCTTGAGGTCGTTGGGGAGGTGTTACTTGTTAGTTGCTTTGGGTTAGTGAATTTGCTTTTCTGGTTTTTCTCGGAATCACTCTGTCAGAAGTACAGATGGATTTTTGAGAATTAGCATTTGTTATGTAATCCAGGAGAACCTATTCTCCTCTTGTATTCCCAGCTTGTTATTTATAAATTTATTCTCTTATCTTTGAAAAAAAAAAAATGTTTGTCAATAGTGCCATGTCCAGAATATTGCTTAATCATTAATAACCTTGTGTAGAAATATAAGTGAAATGTGATACACTTTTGTGGTGGCTTAATCTGCTGAACCAGAGTTTTTTGTTTTCTGATTCATTCACTAATCCTCTTGACGATTCTTTGCAGGAAGTAGCAGCTCATTTGTTATCCATCATCTTAACTTATTTCCCATCTTCAGTACTTCGTCATCATGACAATGTAAGCACAATTTGTCTGACATTGGTTTCCAAATTTGTATTCTGTACGAGATGGATATTCAATTGGTTTCATAAATACTTTCCAAACAAAAGATTTCGGAAAACAAGTAGGAGTAGAATATTCCTCACTATAATTTTACATGCCTTGCAGGAGGGCCTGCCTTTTAACTATGGCGTTAGACTCTCTACTTAGGGGCATACATTCTCCTTTTCTACAGATTGCTAGTTTATTTTATTAAAGTATTTAGTTTTACGGTTATTTGTCATAAACCACCTTGTAAATATGTCAAATTTTAAGCAACGACCTTTTAAATTTCTTTTAAAGAAAATACCTTTCAAAAAGTTTTTGATATGATTAAGCCACCTTTGGGCTTAAAAATAGCCTAATGTGACCCTAAAATGAGCATAGTAATAACCATTAATATGTCAATTTACTCAAATTTTATGCTTAAAGGTGATTCTAACAAAGGAAAATGTCTTTAAAAAGGTAGTTTTTTAAAAAGAAAAGGGAATTATAAAAGGTGATTTCTTAAAAAGTTACATACTTTAAAATGTGGGTTTTGACAAATAACTTATTTTTATTTATTATATATACTAAAAAGTATATTTCATAAAAGCGTGTTTTATATGGTGTGTAGGTGTTATCAATACTTCCACCACCATCACCTCTACTACTGCAATTTCTACTAGTAATATTGTTAGTTACTACTATGAATTTTTAGTATTATTTTTTCTTTTGCCGACACAATTACTGCAATTTTCAAAATAGTTTGGACTACTGATTTCAGTATCACTAGGTTGTATTGCTCTGCGATTGTTTTTGCATATTTTGAACATGTTTCTTGTGAGTCTTTTGGAGACAACCCCTCCGCAGCTCATGTGTAGTTTGGGGTAAGGCTGTGTACCTCTTGACCTCTTCAGATCCCATATGAACAGGGTTACACTGGGCATATGTTGTATATAGTATAAGTGTGACATAATTACTGGCTTCTTTTAGAATATTCTAATTAAGAGAGTGTTGTATTCAGGAAAATTGGCCTGTTTGTGGATGACAAACTGATCACGAAGTAATTATTTTGCAGGCGGAAGGTGCTATTGTTTCAAAAATTATGTCTGGAAGCTGCGGTGCCAATTCATTAAAGGTATGCGTCTTCACTGCAGGTCCAATAGACTGGTTTTCTAGTTGTGAGTTTGGTTCAAAGTTGATTCTTTTTCCTATTTGGTAATTAAAATCAGAAACTAGCATCTTGCTTGGCATCACTTCCAAAGTCAAGGGGAGATGAGGAGAGCTGGTCTTTGATGATGCAAAAGATATTACTATCTATGAGTGCTCTTTTGAATGATGCCTTGGAGGGTCTTGAAGAAGGTATGAAGGCAATTGTTTTCTGGTTTTATTTCTGGAATGAGTGAATGTTAATTGCCCTTTGCATGGTTGTCCTGTAGAGTCAAGGCGCGATGAGGCTGTTGCATTATTGGTTCCACCAGGGAAAGAACGTCCATCATCCTTGGGAGGCCAAATGATGGAAGGAGGAGAGGCATTAAACAAAGGAGAGAGATCCCAGCAAATGATAATGTCAACAATGTCCTCACTAACACAATGTTGTTGTGGAATGCTCACAAGTTCTTATCCTGTTCAGGTAGTTTTAAAGCCCATAGAAGTTCTAATGTTAACATGGAAGTTGCATAAGAATGTTAGTTTTACTCATTTGTGTCGTAGAATTTTGTACTCATTTGTGTCGTAGAATTTTTTTGCTCATTTCTGTCGTAGAAGTCGTTGATTCCGACTTTCTACGACTTAATCTCAGATATATCTTAATCATAATAGACATTGGTTTTTGTTTTCCCCCCTTTTTCCAAGCATAGGTAGAGATTCCCGTTCGCTCATTATTGGCTATAGTTCGAAGAGTGTTGATGGTGGGTGGGTCTTTGCCAGAATCTTTACAGCCGTTCACAACTGCAATGCAACAAGAGTTTGTTTGTTCACAACTTCCGATTCTACACCTTTATGCACTGGATGTTCTTGCAGCAGTTGTGAAGGGAATACGCAGGTAAACCATTTATTGCAAACTTGGTGTTTATTTATGTATTTGTTTTTGTTCAATGTTCACTGTGTCTTAAATTTTTTTAAGATAAGGAAAATAATTGCATTAAATAAGAAAAGAGTACAAGAAAGGTAGAGCCGTGGAGGACAAGTTATCCTCGTTACATTAAATTCAATACAGTATGGCCCGCCAATCACTTTGTATATCGCACAAGGGGATTCCAGGAAATAATCTATGAGCAAAAGTCCACAGCGAAGTCATAAAGACAATCCTATCCCAAAGCAAATGTGTTGGAACAGACAGATCTCAAAAAACCCGATTATTCCTCTCCAACCACATACACCAAACTACAGCAAAGAGAATATATTGATCAAAGAGAAGCATTACAAGCTTAGGAGGGCAAGAAGTCCTCAGTCTCCTTTCAGGAGTTAGCATTGCAGTTATTATTCCGATGGTTAGGTTAAGGAGGTTAAAACCTCTTCTAAATTTGGTGTAGGAGAGGAAGAAGAAGAGGGCTTATAGCCCTATTAGCTTTTTCCATACATTATGATGGTAAGAAGGGGCATGGCTTNATGAAGGTGCTTAGTTGGATTGTTTGTGGGTTGACAACTTGGGTGTTTAGATTATTTGGTTACGCAATGGGCTTGCAGGATTTTATTGTTTCGATTGTTTCTTTACGAAAACACCTTTTTCCCACCTTTGTATTTCATTGACTTGATATTTATGTAATAAGTAATAGTCCCTCTATTCTGCTAAATTTTTTACATCCTGACTTTGCACGTATATTAAGGAACTTTGAAATGGTATTTGACTTCCAATAATGCTGTTGGACTAGTGTTGAATAAATAATGTGGAAAAAGGATGAGAGAGAAGTTAGTGGGTAGTTATGTCATTTCTATGGAAAAACCTTTCCATTTTAGGACATGTAAAGATTTTAGTGGAACACCCAAAATAGCTGATGTAAAGATTTTAGTGGAACGGAGGGAGTAACTTTTTTGTCTAAAAACAGGAATCCTCAGATCAGCCCTAAGTAGAAATTTCTCCTCATTGTTTAAAAATCACATATTCCTTCTCTCCTGTTCCTGTTCTTTATTTTGGTGAATAATCTTCTAATTCCTATATTATCTTTTTCCAAAAGTGCCTAGCATAATGGGAGCTACGCCCTCTAAGCATTGCCTCAATACAAATTTAGCACATTATGCTTTACATTGAGGTTTTTGTAGATAAGAAATGTAATTGTATTAAAAAAGCATAGAAGAGTACACAATGAGGACAAGTTGTCCTCTAAACAAGTCAATACAAAAGAGCGCTCCAATCCCTCTGTACTTCTAACAGTGTGATTCCAGGAAAAATTCTAAGAGCCCAAACCAGCAAAGAAGCAGAGTAAACAATTTTTTCCCAAACTTATTGTTAGGAAGAAATTGTTCTCTGAACACGCTGTGACAAGATGAGGTTACTATTAGAAAGATATCTAACATAATTTAAGACTAGAAAGAGTGAGTACCAGATGACAATATGTCCTTTGTGAACAATGAATAGGAAAACAATATGACGAATTCCACATTGCAATGTTGCAATCATATTTCAAGTCAATGTTAAGATTCTTTTACAACTACTTTTTATTTTTGATAACCTTTTGTATCGCCTTTTTTCCCCTCCTTTTCAAAAAGTAGCAAAGGACCAAAAGTATATTTAACCCGTTAGACAAGAATTAGCACTTTGTAACAAATTGATAAAGCAAGGAAATTCCTATTTTGATAAAGCGAGGAAATTCCTATTTTGCATAAGAAGGGATGACCTTTGGTGGGGGTATAAATAAGTGGGAGTTAAATCTTTATATTTTCGGATTTTATGTTTTAAAAAGATTTCTAGTCTGTGGAAGCAGTTAAGGGACTAAGTTCTAAATTCTGACAATGTTTTAGTTTTTCTTTCAGCTTTTATGCTACGTAGATTTTGTAGTAGATTTTCTAGTAATCAAAGTGGGATGATTCAAGTAGGTGTCTTCATTTTATTTGATAACAAAAAGAATTTTATTAAGAGGAAGAGGAGGACTACAATGAGAGAATAAACCACTCAGTGAAATTGGCCCTAACCAAACCAACCGAACCCAAGGAAACAATAAACAAGTCTTTACAGTACCACTACTTTAAGCTACAATCATCATAATTAATGCTAGACTTTAAATGCTCCAGCTCGTGGATACCCTTCTTCCTTCTGGAGTAAACCTTAATACCAAAGGTAAAATCTTTTCCCATGCTGAACAAGCTTTGATCTCCAACGCCTCAACCATATCGTTGCCTCGCTCATCTGCCTCTTCACTGCCAAGCGTGAAACCCGGAAGTGAAGGGGTTGGGAGAATACCATTGCCTCAACCATCATCGCCCTCCTTCACCAATATGTCCAGCTGTACCGATGGTTGAAAGGGCACAGATTCCTTTCGAGGACTCTCCAAACTAACCATGCCTTGTTTGGTATAGCATTCTGCCTCCTCTTCTCGAAAGAGATGGGTGTCCTGCAAATCCACAGTCTGAGTTTCAGACACATGAGAATCCCATTCTTCTCTTGAGTAAGCCCTTTGGAGATCCACTATAAGCATTTCATTACCTCCTAAGCTATGCTCATCACCAAAATGAGAGATCTATTTTCACCATTCAAAAAAACACCCCCGCTTGGGCCAACCCCCTCTTGTCATGAGATGGCACCACTGGTCAATTGTCGACCATTTTGTTACCGTGCCCAATGCTTGAGGCTGTTTTTGTCTAACTTCAAAAGTTATCTTTGGCCAACTGCCCATACTTGGGATTATTTATGTCGAAATTTCCTTCTTTTTCATGTATTTAGTATTTCTCATCAAACTTTTGGATGTTCTTGTTTCCTGCATTTCATGGTATGTTTCAGCCCAAATATTCTTGCCTCATTTTGATTATTTTGCTTTGCAGCCAACTCTTACCTTATGCAGCTGATATTGTGCGTATTCTTATGGGATATTTAAAGAAAGGCTGGTTACCACAACTAAGGACTAAGATTTACTCTATCATTAGAGTTTTACTGATTTCCATGGGTGGTGGTATGTTATTTATTCTTTTTTTTTTTTTTTCCTATTAGCATAATTTCTAATAGGCATTGCTTTTCTTTTGCCCCTTAAGTTCCTTGTAAGACTATAGGGGAGGCTAGTTGTCAAGGTCCGTGACCGTAACAATAGTGGTGATGGCCAAGGCAATGAACTTGTTTCTTATTTAATTCCTTTATGAGTCAAAAGTTGAGAGGAGCATAAATGTCCTGTATAATCTTGCAGTTCTTCTGTGATAGATTACATAGTATGTGTTTTGCTCCTATCAAAGCTAAATTGGATAACTTGCACATTGATGGTTTTTGCAGATCTTGCTATATTGTTCTTTAATCAGCTGGTTCTTTAGTGTTGTATTGCTTGGTGTTGGACTCTTTATTTCACTTTGGTATCCATGCGGGGTACTTTAACACTCAGACATGGATATGGGCTCTTGACCCGTGTGACTCAGACTCACCTCAAATATCCGTGTCGAATACTTGATAATGACTAGGGTACGAGTTCACACTCATGCAAATATTTCCTATAAATGGCAGAGTCTGACTCACTTTTTTTCAGTTGGACACATAGCTGAGTGATTATTATAGCTCTTAATACTTCATTTTAGCAATATTCACAGAAATAATTGCAAGTGTCCAAACTTAGCCTTCTTGAAGTGGTTGGTTCTTTGTGTTATGTTGATTCTGTTCCTCTTGACAAGGCATCTCCAGAAACGTTCTTTTGACAAAAAACATACACGAGTAGGACCTTGAGAATCCCTTTGCAGAGTTCAGATTTATGTCCTTCTAAAAGGGTTGCTGGAAGCATCAAGTATATGATGCACAACTGCACAGCAGTTGCAAAGCAGATTACCTTTCACAATCTCTCAAAAGTATTTCATTTCTGGGCCAAACTTTAGAGAGTATCTGCTGCTGGAACAGTTTATGGGAATTTGTATTTTTAGTGGAGATTCTGCATGTAATTGATGTCAGAAGTTAGAACATTGGTTTCCATATTGGATTGGTGGTTTTCAAATGAGATTGTGCATTTTTCATTACCTGAACTGTGGTCTATTTCTGCAGCCTTGCCCCCATTCATACTCCTTTTTATCTTCTTTTATTTATTTATTTATTTTTTATTTCCTGACGAAGGTAAGTGGTAGTGACATTAATTGCTTGGTTGTTATTGTTCAGGAATGGCAGTTTACATCTCTCAGGAACTTATCAACAACGTATACATCGATTTAAATTTTGCTGATCCTGGGAGCAGTGAGGTACCTGTTAATGAGGAGCCAGTGGTTGAAGCAACTTTGCAGCGTCGCCATAAGAAAAGGAAACATGGAGGTGCAACTAGGCCATCTGTGGAACAGCATGCTTCATTTGGTTCAGAAGTAAAGGCACAAAAAGAGTGCCCAACAATGATTGCTTTGAGAATAGCAGCAATAAAGGCACTGGAGGCTCTTCTAGCTGTGGTAAGTGTTTCTCCTTCTGTTGCCAGCTGGGCTTGGTTTCTGACAATGGAATTGAAGGCCACTGAGTGCAAACTAAAGAAGATAAATTATGTCATTTGCAGGATGAAAAATGTCTTATCACTTTTCTTTATCTATTCTTATATCTGAAATAATTTATTCGTAGAGAGCAAGGTCAAAATATTGTCATTGACTCATTGCTTAAGCTAACAATACAGAATTGCAACCAGGAATACGTAGGGAAATACCTAACCAAAACAGGAGAATGTTCTACATCTTAAATTATCAATAAGTATGTTTCCATTGTTGAAAGTCGGTGGAATATTTTTTCTAGCTATAAGTATGTTTTCCAAATACCGGGATCAAGAAGGGGCACAATAAAGGCTTTTGTGCGGGTACTTATATTTAAGGCTGCATGATGTATTAATTTTCTGGAGATTAAGGTTGTGGTGGTAGACCCTTTTTTCATTAAGACTATAGGAGTCTAAGGAAGGTGTCACATAAGGATTGTGCTATTCTACCATCTGTGTGAGATTAAAAAACAAGCAAGTGTTCGTATTGTGTTAGATATCAGATTTCCCTTGAAGTTGGATGAGTTAGATATTATCTTGGAAGCTTATTATGTAAGTTTGGGGGTATGGGGAAGAACAGGCTGGGGTTACTCTTATGAGAAAGTTAAGATTTGTAAGGGCAAGTTGTGGGATTGAAATTGTGAGGTTTGGAGGCCTTAGATTAGGAAGGAGAAAGTTTGGGGGTGAGATTGACTTTTTGACAAGCCATTGGTTTATGTGGCTTCCTTGGGAAAGGAGTTTGAGGATATTCTTTTACAAGAAATGTTAGTTGGCTCCAAAAGGTTAAACCTAAGTGGGTAAAGGAGGGATTGATATTCTTGATTTTTTCATAGAGTGATTAGTGCTAAGAGAAGGAAGAGCTTCATTCGGGAGCTAGAGAGGGAGATGGGAGATTGAACCTTGGTCGATGAGGAGATTGTTGCCTCCTATATGGATTTGTTTTCTGAGGAGTGCCTTTCATGTTCAATAGTTGAGGGTTTTGATTGGGATCCTTATAAGAATTGCAAACTGATATTAAGCTCTTGACAGATAAGTCTATGATTCTTGGACTGCTATGACAGACAACACAGATTTTCAGCCACCTTCACCAAATTGCATTGAGATATATTTGATTCAATCTAATGGAGTAATCTTGTTCATTTCTTGGAAACAGAAGATTAGGCAAGAGCCCGAATAACTGGGCCTGCTCATCCATCAATTTCCTTGGTAAGTTAGGGCATGTGATACTACAGCATTTGCAGTGATATGTGTCTTGTTAAACTGACCACCTCTTGAGCATGTACCTAAAATTGTGGGGTGTTTAGCCAAATTTCTACTAGACTGTGAGCAGTAATGACAGTAATAATTTCCTAACACCTTTATTCACTGAATACATCGCTTCCTAGACTCGTTTACCTCCACTTGTGGAAGAGAGGTTGTCTTCAACTTGCACAAGCAGAATTGGCTTCTCTCTTCTTTGCTTAGCACATCTTCTTTCAAATTTCTAAGGCCTCCCTTGAGCTCTAATCTCTATGTAAAACTCAGCCGTTTTCCTTGTTTAATAAGATCATAAATCTTCTAACAAATCTTGAGTCGTCTTCCCTTGTGGTATGAACTTAAAGACTTCTAGCTGTCTACTTAGTGTCATATGTCCTTGGTTAGCCTACATTAGCACTTTGGCTGTAATGTAAAGTGCACTGCAAGTTGTTGTTCCTGTTGGCTAGCATAGAAATTCTACTATCTTGTTGATAGTGACTTGGTAAGAGATTATTTGAGCAGCAGATCATAATACTCCTGAAAGGTATTAATTCGAAATAGATGGGCGACAGTTCTGGAAAATTCTCTTTATCAGTTTTTGAGTCGTATATTTTTGTTCCCTTGCTCCCCAAAGAACAAAAATTCTCCAAATGTCATTGAAGAAGTATTAATTCACACTGGAAGTCAGTTTGTCTCTCTCTTCACTTGTTGCCTTCCGTTTTCTTGATTCTTACCAGCTGTATATCGTTTGTCTTACAGGGAGGTGCTCTGAGATCTGATGGTTGGCGTGGAAGAATTGATCATCTTTTGATAGAAGTTGCAACAAATGCTTCTAGAGGGGGTAGCCGGGATGGTAAACTTTTTCTTCCTAAACAACCAAGGTCAACTTGGGAGGATTTCCAGCTGGTGGCCTTCCGTGCACTTTTGTCTTCTCTTCTTTCCCCAGCCGGTGTTCGACCACCTTACCTTGCTCAGGGTCTTGAGCTTTTCTGTAAAGGTAGTAGATTGTTGAAATAGTGTCTTGGGCCTTCCTCCTAGATAATTTTTTTTTTTTTTTTTTTTTTTTTTTTTTTTTNCACTTGCTTTTGGACGATTGTTAAGGCAATGAATTAATTTAAGGACAGTCTTTGTCATATTAAGGGTGGGTGGGGGTTAAATGTGAGGTCTATAGGAGTGAGACATAAAGTAGGGATAGTCTTGTGATTTTCATTCTAATATTTTCTACTGAAGGTCATGGAGAGATTATTGGGGCATCCAAATAAAATAAGTGGAAAGAAAAAGTTGGGACGGAGGGAGTACTCCCTTCGTACCATGAAGAGTGTTCACTAGCACTTTTCACAAAATTTGACAAAACTTTGACTTGCCATTTTAATTGTATATAACCAGTGTTGTCCTTCTCTATACTTTATCTTATAAGTCTTATATTTCGCCTCTAAATTTAATCTTTAAACTCCTTTCATGAGTTTAGTCTGAAAAGTTTTGGTACATAACTGGTACAAATTACAACATCATAGAAATGTCTAGTATAGCTCACTCACGTCTGTCGTAACTTGGATTTTCACAGGCAAGCAACGAACTGGAAGTAAGGTTGCGGAATTCTGTGCTCAAGCTCTCTTAGCCTTGGAAGTCCTTGTACATCCCAGAGCACTTCCTATGATAGATACATCGTTGTCACATGGAAGTAACTACTCCTTAGGGACTGATTTTGGTGGTCCAAAACACAGGTCAATCCATGAAGATGTCAAGTTCAGTACAGGCTATAGCAATCCTCATGACGTGTATGACTTCCTGAATGATCTGTACCAGGAAAATGATTCTGGAATTGAAGTTCGAGCAGCTGAAAGTGATAAAAATGTACATTTTGTTGAAAGCTTGTCTGACATTTCCAAGAAACAGAACCTTGAAGAGTCTAATATACTGAACGTCTCCTCTGAGAAGATGATTCTAGATAAAGGAGATGCGGGTCAATTACCAGTTAATCATGCTGACCAAATTGAAGCAAATGGTGATAGAGTGATGCTAGATCAGGAACATCATGACCAACCTGGTGAAACGTCTCAAAAACACGGTTCCAATGATGGTGTCTCTGCTTTCCAACCAGTCATCAGTTCTTTGACTCCTAGCAAGGTTATATCAGATGCTGATGCATCAGATTCAACGAACCCTGCACCAGGATCAGGAGTTGAGAGTATGGTTATTGCACGGGCAGACAACAGTACATTGACGTTATCTGTAGTAGAACCGGATGATGAAGATTCATTTCCGGATATTGTAGATGCAGAACCAGATCCAGATTCTGATTCTGACTAGAAAATCCTTGGAGCTAAGCAGCCATTTTGTTTGCCATAGATAAACAGTTGAATTACAAATTTTGGTCCAAATTACATGTATGGAAATGGTATTCTATTCATTTTATGGTCGCATTTAAGAATTGTCTACATTTCCACAGGTATGTCATGAGATCCCTGTCTATTGCAATAGGTTTAACCGTTTAAGTAATAAGTCTAGTCATCGGATTAGATTCTGATGACATCAATTGTTCACTTCTCTGAGAAGTTGCACAATATGGTAAGACTCTAAAACGAGTCATAGATATGGGAATTTTGTGACGTCAATGTATATACTAACACTTTGCACACGTTATTGTTGTCATCATTAAATCTGTGAGTTTATTTGGTCTTGCGATGGCCAAATCTGTGAGGTTTATCTCAGACTTTGTTATCAGGATGGATCCAAAATCTAAAATATGTGAGGGGGGAAAATAAATGAATGGTTAGTCCCCTCTTATGAGGGTCGGACTCTCCGTGTGAGTCCTACCTGAGCTAACAACAAGTAGGCCTAGTAAAATAAAAAAAAAATAAAAATTAAAAAAAAATAA
>BSSO01006104.1:0-12344 GCA_030267885.1 Mesembryanthemum crystallinum
ATTATCGCAAGATTGATTTTCTACTGAAAATGTAAGAGAGTGTAAAATGGAGAAGATGAGAGAGAATGTGGAGAGAGAGTGTGTGAAAAGAATGAGTGAATATGAAATGTTATAATTTTAAGTGAAGGGTAATTTTGGTATTTGTTCTGCGTTTTGAAATTTTATATCCTGCGTTTAGCACGTCCAAAAAGACAGTATTGGGAACGGCGGGCTTCTTTAGTTCTTTTGTGCCGCGGATTCGTGAGGTTTCACAATGGCGTGTTCAGAAATGTCTTTCTTCCGGACATTGCTCGACATCAAAACCAGTCCATCACTAGCCACAAGCTTCTTTGATCGGCCATTACTTGATACCTGAATCAGTAAAGATTGAGATACATTTCGTGCAGCGCAGCTGATGGTGTTTGCAGTAAAGGTAAGCTCCTTAATTAGGTCATCAATTGTCAATGTAGACAAATTCTCAGTCTCAATTGATTTGCTTTTTATGTAGTTGCATGTCATTAATTGCCTCTTTATGCCAACTCGAGCTTAGATTTAGGTTTCTAATCGAACACTATGTTCCTAACTTGATTGTGTGCCAAAATTTGCTTTGCTAAGCAAATTAGGGAAAGTTATGCTAATTTTATTATTTAGGTTAACGAAATAGGATAATTCAGCGATTTACATCATCTGATGTGCGTTAATTTAGGCTCGGTCAGCTGAAATGAGCTTTCGGTTGCAACACGACTAGTTGCGACTTATTGATTCAGCCTGTGGTGTCCCAAGTGTGGTAAATAGTTTCTGAACGGAACCTAAATTGATAATTAGTTTTGAAAATAACCCTATTCCAGATTTCGGACTAGTGGGTCCTTTCTTTCGTGGAGAAGTTGAACATTCAAAGGTTTTCTTCCATCAAGAAAGAAGAAAAAAAAAAAAAAAGGAAACTTGGAAGCAATTTAATGGATATATTGCTGGTGTGGGTCCTGAGGTACAAATCAGTAAAAGGAGTAAAGAATTTGCTTCGGCATTATCTTTGACTTTTTCAGTGAGTAGGTTTATTTTAGCTAATCCAAAAGCAGGGTATGCATTTATTACTACAGCTTTGTGGAATTTGATTGCAACCATAGCCTTGTTACAATTCATCCCCTAAAGGTTTCCTGTCTAAATACCTACTAGGAAATCCAGGGAGAGGGGGAGAAAGAGAGAGATGGCAGAGATTGTCTCAGATGTTGTTGCGAAGCTGTTGGAATATATGGGCAAATTAGCTTTTGAAAAGATCGCTCCCTACTTTGGTGGGAAGCGTAGGCTTAAAGAGATTGAGCTGACGATGGTGATGATCCAAGCTCGGCTTCTTGATGCTGAGAGGCGAGGAGAAGGCCAAGACGGAGAAGCTCTGGTGAAGAACTGGCTAAATAGGCTCAAGAGCGTACTCTACCAATTAGAGGACTTGTTTGAAGAGGTAGCCGTGGCTGCTAAAGAGGGGGAGCAAGTGCGAGGAGGTATGCTCACCAAACCTGTTCGACTTTTAATTTCAAGTTCAAATTCCTTGAAAATAAATAAGAAAGTGGCTAAAGAGGCTAAGGCTATTATGGAGGAGTTGAAAGCCATTACCTTACTTATGAATAGCCTTAACTTCAGGGACCTTCCCATGGAGAAACACCGATGTGTAGATAAAATAGACAGTAGCCGAGAAACACACTCTTATGTTAAAGAGGAAGAGGTGATTGGCAGAGATGAGGATAAAAGTAAGATTGTAGCCATGCTTTTAGACTCGGATCATGGCGGGGAAAATGTGTCTGTGATCCCCATTGTTGGGATTGGTGGGTTGGGGAAAACTACTCTTGCCCAGCTTGCCTTTTATGACGAGGATGTTCAAAAGTATTTTGAGCTAAAACGTTGGGCTTGCATCTCTGACATCTCTAGCTTGCATGAGCTAGCAGGGAAAATTCTTAGGTCAATATCTGGTGATGATTATCACCAATTAACCTTGGATAACATACAATCTCAGATCCGTCACGCAGTCAATGGGAAGAGATACTTGCTCGTTTTTGATGACATATGGGATGAGGATCGAAAGAGATGGCTCGAGTTAAGGAGGTTTCTGTGTGGTGGTAAGCAAGGAAGCAAAATACTTGTAACTTCGAGGTCTAAAATAGTCGCTCAGAATATGGGAACTGTTGAACCATACGAGTTGAAAGGTCTGCCAGAAGACAAGTCCTGGGATTTGTTCAGAAGCTTAGCATTCAGTCCGGGACAGGAGGAGGGGAATCCAAATCTGGTAAGCATTGGTAGGGACATCGTTAAGAAGTGTGCCAATGTTCCGCTTGCTATAAAGACTATATCTTGCCTTCTTTATTCAATGGATACCGAGATAGAATGGGAGGCTTTCAAGGATAAGGAGCTGGCAACAATAGAACAAAATCATGAAAATAGCATTTTGTTGACTTTGAAGTTGAGCTATGACCGCCTAGTACCACAGTTAAAGCAGTGCTTCGCTTATTGTTCGTTGTTTCCAAAGGATGATGTGCTTCTGAAGCAGGATCTGATCTATCTATGGATGGCACAGGGGTTCCTTGGGTCATCAAGTGGACATCAAAATCTAGAGGATGTTGGTCATAAATATTTCATGCAACTCACGAGGAGATGTTTCTTTCAAGATATTGAGTTTGATGAGGATGGTGAGATAATCAGTTGTAAGATGCATGATTTAGTGCATGACTTAGCACAACTTGCTGCCGGAGGAGAAAGTCTTTTAGTAAATGGGCCTACAGTACAACCCATCAGTGACAATATTTGGCATGTGAGTTTTCGCAGCTCGCTGGTGGAAAGTCTATCATGGCTACTTGCGAAGAAGCAGATGCGATCTTTTCTTCACCTACATTATGCTACTAGCATGCTAAATCTGTGTGAGCTAAATCTTGCTGAACTCTTTTCAAGGTTGAGGTGCTTACGTGCATTAGATTTGGGCTATTCAATTTCAAGTTGTGTTAACCTTCCAGATTCTTTAGGGGAACTGAAGCACCTGAGGTATCTCAGGCTTGGCGAGCCTGTTGAACATCTCCCCAAGTGCATCACAAGGCTGCAGAACTTGCAGACTCTGGATCTCCAGAATTGTGAAGGGCTTAGAAAGTTGCCTAGGGGCTTTAGCAAATTGATCAATCTTAGACACTTGCATTTTCACTTTTCTACACAATTTAATGATATGCCACCTGGATTCGGGCAATTGACATTTCTTCGGGCTTTGGATCAATTTGTAGTTGGGAAAAGTAATGGGTTAGATGCACTGGGTACCTTGAACCATCTTGCTGGATGGTTGACAATTCGTTTTAGAAGACATTGTGGAAATGCCTTATCAGAAGCCACAAAAGGAATTTTGAAGGACAAGAAGCTAACTTATCTAACTTTGGATGGGTATGGAGATCCAACTGGTTACTGTAAGGAGGAGGCAGAGGAGTTAGCATTGAGATGTTTGCAGCCCCCTCAAACTCTCAAAAGTCTGACCATTGAGAAGTGGAAAGAATCGAGGATACCAAGTTGGGGGATGGATGAGGTCCCCTGCTTGCTCCCCAACCTTGTTGAGATAAACATTATGGATTGCAGGACATGCCAACACCTGCCTTGCTTGAGCCGACTGCCTCATCTCAAGTCTCTTAGGCTTGAGCATCTAAATGCCGTGGAATACATTGGGATGGATGGGGCTAACAATGAGGCTTCTTCTGTGGCTGCTGCAGAATACTTCCAATCCTTAAATTCTCTCAGTTTGAATTGTTTGCCTGAACTAAAGGGGTGGTCAAGAGCAGAAGAAGAGGATACTATTATTCGTCCACAAAGACATCCGTCCCAGCTGCCACACCCATTCTTTCCATGTCTTTCTGAACTCATGATGAATAATTGCAGAAAACTGAAGTCAATGCCTCTTGCACCAAGGCTTGAGTCACTAATAGCAAGAGAAATCCATGAGAAGCTGCTAAAACATCTTGTGTGTGCGGAGCAGGAATCAGCATCGGAATTGGGATCATCAACCACATCTTTGCCACATACATCCTTTCTTTCCACATTGCGGAGCATGGAAATTACATCTATTAGTGAACTAGAATATCTCTCGATCAATTTATGCTCTCTGGAGTCCTTGGTAATTGAGGAATGCGAAGATTTAATGAAGCTGAACATGAGACATCCTACATCTCTCCGTGAACTTGATATTCGCCAATGTGGCAAACTTAGAGACATATCGAGTGCAATGCATCATCTCACCGTTCTTGAGGAATTGACAATCTGGGACTGTGAGGAGTTGGAATCACTGAGGGGTCTTGGCTGCCTCACAGGACTTCAGAGGCTAACTTTGAATGGTCTCTCTAATTTGAGAGCCCTACCAGATTCGATTGGGTAGCTGCGTTGAATTGACGGCACTTCCAGTCATTTTTTTAAGTTGTAACCTCACCTGTCTGCAAAGACTTGAGATTATGAATGTCCAGAGCTGCGGAGAAGATATGATCCAGCCTGATGGCCAAGCCCTTCATTCAACACCTACCTGTTTGGGAGAACCATTGATTGGTATTCGGAGTGAACTCCCTCTACAGGTAAATGCCTCTGTGGTTCCTTTTCCATTTAAATTCTAAAATTAATATTTCTTGTTCTTCTCTCTATCCCCTTTTAATCCCCGCTTTGCGGTTTCAACTTTTGCTCCTTCTAAGGTTCAACTTGGCAGGAAGTTTTATGGCTTGGTGCTGTCTTTTTCTCTGTCCCCATATTCTCAATTCAAGAATAGTAAAACGATTGCAATGAGTGGGGAGTAAATCATCTCTTTTAATTCTTTAAATCCGATTTCTTTGTCCCCATATTCTCAATCCAGGAAATAGAATAAAAATTGGATAAATAATCTATCTACAAATCTTTTTTCCTTAAGCCTTTGCTTTCAGCTTTTTCAGTTTTGATATAAGGTATGTCCTTGTGTGATTGTAGTTATTCCTTCTCTGTTTGTTCTAATTGATGCTCTATATGTGCATTTTGTAGACCGTGCGATTTCATTTTGTTGAGCCTATATATTTATTTTGAATCCAAACCTGCCCTTGTGTAGTGTCATACACCATTGATCTATTCAATTGTCATGGTTGATCCACAAGACCAGTTCGTGACACTACATAACACTTGAGAAAATGATGGTATATTATCGCTTTCATTAACGAGCTTAGTTTCATGTTTTCTTCTTCTTCTTCTTTATCTTTTCCCCCTTTTCTCTTGGGTGGTCATGATGTTATATTGCTCGTGTCCAGAAAACCAATTCAAAAATACAATGATGGTAAAATAGGTATAAACATTTGTGATTAGTTATTGTTCTCGTTTCCTTCTCTGTTTGTTTTACTAATTCTTTACTAATACAATGCGATTTCCATCTGTTCAGCTTGCATGTATTTGATTCCTAATCTGCCTCGTGTAGTGTCATTCAGTCGTCACGGTTGATCAACAAGATCAGTTCATGACAGTATGACACTACATAGTACTTTTGGGAATGATGTTAATTGATTTTATTCCAATTCATGACGTATGCTGATGGCAAAATAGGTAAATAACTGATGTGTGTGGCTAATAATCATTGGAGAGAGTATTTGCTGCATTCTGTTGGTAAAAAAGGAAACAACTTACATAAAGAATTGAACCTCCTTACAATGACAAGCTTCAACTGATGTATGCATGTCTGATCTGGCATTGCCTGTTCTAACTTCTGTCAACTTGGGTAGTTTGGTTAAGCTTATAATTTCCAACCTTAAACCATATCTTTCAAGACACTTGTGATTCTTTATTTGATTGAGATGCCTTCCCTTGATTAAATCAGGAATTTCTCTGTTTGGACAAGTATTGGGATCTTTAGGGGGCTGTTCTTACTTTCTTGGCATAGTGCTGTTGGATTGTGCATAACAGCAGAAGCTTTTGGTTCTTGCAAATCTGCAAGTTAGTGCTGCAATAAGTCATTTTGGCTAGCTGGAATGATTGGAGCACCTATTCTATATAGAATTTCTCTTTCTATCAGCTGTATGTTTGTCAGAAATGATAATCATGGAAACTCAATTTTCCATATGCTTTGCTTCTGGACTTCCAGAAACGGAAAGACTCATCACTCGCAGAACCAGCAAAACCAAGAGATTCAGAAGCTATTTCGTAGAGAGTTTTCTCAAGGCTAAGGCCAGGTAAGTTCCAAAATTTTGGAATGAATAAGTTCATTTGTTGACATGATTTTAGGCGTGTCATTTCTTTGGCCCCTAAAGAACTTTGACACAATTTATGGTTTTTTCAGGAAAATGAAAAAGTGCTGCAATCAACCAGCAAGGATCCTGTTCATGAAGGCATTATCTGCATCAGCCTAGTTTGAGATTTACTTGTATGTAGATTTACTGATATGCCTGTGCATCCCAGCTTGAAGAAATATTTCATGCCAAGCAATATTTCATAAATGTTATTCCAGGTTTTGAGCCATTGGAAATGTTTAGAATGTAATAAAATTTGAAGCTTTTCTTTGATCCCATTCATTTTAATTAAGTTCGACACTGATCAAAATTTCCTAATCCAAATAAAAGATTCCCAGCCCTCTAAATTAGAGTAAGAGAAAGAAAATGGAAGGGAAATGGGGATGGTAGCTTGGGAGATCTTGGTTACGTCAAATAATTTCACGGTTATATTTAGCTAATCCCATATTTAATTGGAAATTCTACACGATCAAGGAACAATAAACATGTAAGAGAAGAACTATAAGCACATATAAAAGAAATATAAACTTCTGATGTTGCATTGAATGTACAGATTAACAGTATAATACGAATGCAGAAGACAGAAGAAACATACAACTTTGATTTTGCATCGTGTTTACAACTCCTCTGTACAGCCAAAGCTTCATTCTTACAAAACCCTTTTTGGCTTGTACTTCATGGCACAGAAAGAATACACCAAGAAGTTCAAGAAGCTAAGACCAGCCAAAAGCCAAAAGAAGTAATCAAGGTGGCCCTTGTTGAGATTGTCCGGTATCCACCCGGGTTTGCCACCAGCAGTTGTAATGGCAGTCACGATTGTCAGAATCAGAGAATTCAAATAACTTCCGAATGCAGTTAACAGGAAAGGGAGTGCAGCACACAAACTTCGAATGGCATCTGGTGATTGATTATAGAAGAATTCCAAGGTCCCGACATAGCAAAACACGTCTGTTACTCCCATCAAGAAATATTGCGGAATTTGCCAGAAGAACTTCATTGGAACCACAAGATTTTCATCGACTAAACCCAGTTCTTTTGCAAAGTGCAAACGTCTAATCTCCACTAAGGCAGCGGCTATTATAGAGAGGGAGGAAATGAAGAGGCCAATTCCGATTCTCTGTAACTCTGAGAACCCTGTTTCCTTGCCAGTAAAGTTTTTAGCTGCAGGCACAAGAATCCTGTCGTATAGTAGGACACTAAACATACCGCTAATGAAGTACATGACTGATAAGGAGGCTGCTGGGATCGTGAAGGATCCAACTGTTCTATCCATCGCCTTTCCCTGCTCGACAAAAGTTGTCGTCACCTGGACATTTACAACAAAGAAGAAAAGTGTGGTTACCCCTATGGGAAACATGCGGATCAAGACCTTCAGTTCTTCCACCTGTGTTACGGTGCACAGCCTCCACGGGTTGGAAAAATCGCCATTCACAAGTTCCAAATCTGACAAAACCGTTGCTTTATCCAGGCACCTAGAACAAGGGTTCAATAAACATAATGAAACTGCACAAATACAGGATGGTTATTTGAAACTATATATAAGAAGTCGTAGCAAAGCAAAGAAGCACTCATGGAAGTCCTTCAACTTTTCTAGAACGAGCTTGTGACATTAGTAAGAATGATGAGAAACTTACTTTAGTCCATCAGTGTGCCCCATCTTTCGACTTCCTTCAATTGCTGAATGTTCATTCGAGGTTTCATAGAGGAGACTACTATCTTGTGGGATCTCCGATTTTAACTTCCGCAATGAGGCAACCACAACCTGGCACATTCTTGTTAACGGACTTCCACCAGGTCTTCGAAATCTATACATAGGAGTCCCCGAGAAGAAACTTGCAACAGCCAGTCCCATGAACAAAGAAGGGATCCCAAAGCCGAGGCCCCATCCCACATTTTCTTGGATCCATACAACAAAAATACTCGATATTGAGGCACCAATGAACATAAAGAAAAAGAACCAATTGAAGAAGGATCCTTTTGCAACCCTCTCTCTAGGATCAGTATCATCAAACTGATCAGCACCAAAAGAAGCAACACATGGTTTAATCCCTCCCATCCCCAAAGCAATGAGATAGAGACCCACAAAAAATAATGTGGATTGTGCTTGTGTATCTGAAGTGCATATGGAACCTTCGCAAAATGAAGGCTTAGGTACAGGAACTGACGCAGATACAGTCAAAGTGCACATGCCCTGCATCAGATAAGAACAATGTCAAGGTAAGTCGAATTTGAGCACCAAAACAAGCTCACTCATGAGACTGAAACAAAGTTAGCTAACCAGATATCAAGTAACAAAAGACCTTAGTTGATAAGATGATTATGATTTATCTAATTTCGTCTAAACATAGCGATAAAAGGTCTCTGACAATGAACTAATTCAGGAACTAAAAGTCACAGATATTCAAAGAATGCAAAGCCATCAAACAATCAATGCAACAAAGATATTACTTTCACTGCACATCAGTTCAACCAATTGCCCTGAACTTCTTCAGTCCTTATGGCCGGAGTAAATCCGTCTCAGAAATCAACTGACTGAAACTAAGACAATGCCACCATGATAAACAGTAAACATATTTATATTTTAAAGTACAATACTAAAGCATATTGAAATTTGTATATGATGAAGAAATACAGCAGTTAAAGAGCAGAAGAAATAGACTCGAGTAATTACGATGAAGTAGATTGTGGAGAAGACAGCAATGGTCCAATATTTTCCCCAATATGAATCTGCGAGGAAAGCTCCAACAAGTGTCATAACGTAACATGTGCCTCGCCAGGTGCTAACACTTCTTGCAGCTGAGACATTTCCTTTTTGTAATCTGGTAGCGAGGTAACTGACAAGATTAGTTGCGATGCCAAAGTAGGCAAGACGCTCACTGCATTCAGTAGCTGTAAAAAGTGAGAACGCGAGTGAGTGAGAGTGACTGTGAGTGTGTGTGCGCGTGTCATATTGACTATTACTGATAAGGAAACGATGCTGGACTCACCAAGAATGAAGGAGCAGGATCTCCAATTTCCAGTCTTGCTCTTTAGGATAGGCTTCCCTTGGAGATCAACAGAGCCATCTCCAGTATATACTTCAATGTTATCCTTCTGAAGATTATGAAGCAAAAATCCAAGATTTAAGGAATTATACATATCATATTCTAAGACATCTACTGCAAGTCTGCAAGTGATCTTAAGAACAAAAGAATACAAAGGGAGGATACATGCAATTCGAATATGTGTATAACATACTACACTATTGTGACATATATACCAGAAAAAAAGTTGATATATCATTTTGAATCAATTTGCAGCCGTAACAGGCATAGAAGTAATGACTAAATTTTTCTTTCGTATATTACTATGGCTTCAGTTCAGTTCAATGTCATTTAGTGAGATGACCAAAACCTTAGTCTCAACCAATCATTTTTTCATCGAAACTCATTTAAGCCCGAACCCTGCCCTACCCAAGATGAAAATGGAAATTAGTTATGAGTTACAAAGTCATGAACAGAAGCAGAACCACAAACTACTAGTAGCATCAGAAAATCAACATGATCGAACTCATGTCCTATCTTAAAGGAATCCAAGTACTATTCACTATAACAATGTATACAAGACCTAATCAAACTCTGGGCTGGGCCGCCAGCACCAAATAAAACCCAGTAAACTGGGCTGACAGCGTAGCCCTTACCCAGTTGTTTGGATTTTGGGGTGGGGCAGCCAGCCAAACTTCTTTTAATACTCATTTTGTCTCGTATTATAAGTCCACTTTGCAATCTGTGACTCACATTCTTGTGAGCCATAATTTACAAAAAGCACTTATAATGCGATATTGGAAGGGTATATCACTGTAAGAATTGAAACCATGTCTGTAACTAAAAATAATTGTAAAACAAGAAAGAAGCCAAAATGAGCACACAATATGGCCAAGCCTCAACCTGAAGCCCAATTTTTGAGCTATATGTTAAGTCTCAATATTAGATCGTGCTACTTTTGATCAAGTCTATCGGTATACCAATATTCCATGGATTACATGGATTTAGATACAAGTATGCAAGGTATAGTAGTGTAGTTATATGTCCAAGTGTTAGATTAGGCGAACTACCAACTATAACACAAATACTTACTCAAAATGAAATCTAGTCCTTCAACACTCATATCTTTTTATTTTAGAGCATGTACAAAAGTCAATAAGAACGCTCAATCTTACATTTTAGAAACAATACGCATAAATCATAATCACTAGAGTATCTTTTGATTCCTTCGGATTATATAATTCAAACACACATCCTCTCTTACTATTACTGATGTTTGCTGTTGAGATCTGAGTTAGATTATATAAGAGGGAGGGGAGGAGAGTCCTCCAGGTCCACTTTTGCACTAGTCACACAATAACAGCAACATTTAAAATAAAGATAATCCTTTGAAAGCAGCATCTGAGAAGACATTTGATTTGCAGAGAGAGAGAGAGAGAGAAGAGAGGATAATCTTCCCAAATAAAGAAGTAAAAGATGATACTACAGAGTATATAACTACTAGTATATATAGAGAGAGAGGAGAGAGAGAGAGTGAGCAAAAGATGGACCTGAAGAAGTTCATCCTCCAATTGCAGATCTGTACTGCCCATGCTCAATTCTCAATGTACTGATTGGCTTCCTCTTTCCAAAGTCTCTACTAATCAGTTTCTGAATTTTTTTTCCTTCTTTTGTTTTCTCCTTCATTTTCTAATTTCTAACTCCTAATAAATACTATGTCCTTCCCACTCCTTTTGTGGAATTTAAGATAAATTTGTTGACTCCTAGTACTACTACTCCCACTTCAACAAACAATGAAAGGGAATAAACTAATTATTTGGGGACCACAGAATATAGTTGTCAGAAAAAAAAAATGAATTGAAAATTGTCTACTTTATACCATTTGCTGCAACTTTATTTATTTTTTAATTTGAAACAAATTAGGTAGTATCTTATTAAGCAATTACGATCATTTGTCTTATTTTATGTGAAATGATCATAATTGTTTGAAAAATCCATGCCCATTTTACTAGGTGATCAAAAACGGATCTGGACGGGTAGTCAATCGGGTTTGATATGTTTTTTAGGCCCACAAATAGAGCCGGCAAGCGGGTCGAACCTTTATAGATTCACCTAAATACCTTATCCGTGTTCGCCCATTTTCAAGGCGGGATAGGCGGGCATCATGGGCTAACCCGTATATGATCAGCTCTTTTAATAAGAGCCCCTTTCAATATATTTAATAAATTCTTTTGCTAACATGGACTGCACATCTTAAATATCAATTTGGTTGGCTCTCTTTAGCCTTCCCTTCTCTTTCCTACTTTTTCACTATATGTCCAGCATTTTGTCTCCCTCCACCTCAGCAAGCACTGAAAGGGAAGGAATGAATATTTGTTGTTTTTAATTGTGAAAATCTCCATTATTAACACATTTGTATGCTAAAATTATAAATTAGGCTACTTTTGGCCCACACAAAGGGGTTAGAACTTAGCTGTCCCTGACAACAAACTAATGCAGTCACCAAAGCCAGAGTCTACTGTTGCCCACACTCGACTATGTTCAACATGGATATGTGTCCAAATGTGAGAACACGACTATATTTACGTGGACATGAAATAAAAAGTTGGAGTAACTTAAAGTCATGAGAGTAGTTTGGTTACAAATTTGCATCTCAAAAATTAGCCTAAACACTAGAGGCAAGCTACTGGAATGAGGTCTCATAATCAAATTTCCAATTATCGTTTTCTATAGAATGCCCAAAGTACACAACAATGGAAGATGTGACTTCAAGGAATTTAGAGAAATATGGTTATGGCACAAACTATATATACTTCTCTGCTTTGCTTTAGCTGAAAAAAGGGCAGAACACTACAACATCATTGAGAAGTCGTTTAACGAGCCTGCTTAAAGTTGCACAGCTTGTTCAATCCAGATTAACCAGTCCCTTCAGAGACATCTGATAAAATTGGAACGATACAGAGATGAAACAAAGCACAGCAGAAACATATCGAAGAGTGTCCTGCTTCGCAACTGTTAGGAATTTGCGCGCGGAAGCAATTTTTGGTGGAAATAATATTCGTGAAAAGAACATGAACAATAAACGACACAAGAGAATTTTTAC
>BSSO01006105.1:0-12344 GCA_030267885.1 Mesembryanthemum crystallinum
CGGAATTCAAAAGGGCTGCAAACATTAGATAAAAATAAAACAATCCCAAAGCCTTTGTTTTCCAAATTGTGATACTCCAAGCCTACCAAAAGCAACAAGAAGCATTTACTATCGGAGAGGACTTTTCCTTAAATAACAATCTCAGGAAAAAAGTATGCAAGTAAAGATGTCAACTTTTAAAATATTGTAGTAAGACATTCGAGTTTTGCTTGATAAAGACAAGGTAACCAGAGGAATAGGAAGTAGCAACTAACAAGGCCACTTGAACCGAGGAAGTATTTTTTTTAGCCATACCATCAACCCAATGCCCTTTTACAAGGCTCCAGCTGGTATTTTTTTCCCCCTTAAATTTAAAAACCATGCCATTCTGCCATGTTGTGGCAACCAGAACCATACTCAGACTCCCACCTCTTTTCCTTGTACTGCATGCCGTGAACAATTAATCTTCCTCCAGTCCCATAGTGCTACTCTATGTTAACCAACCAGAAAGGGAAAGCCTACAGACATTTGCAAGTGTCTTGTAGCCTGTTGCCATGAACAAACTAAAACCCAACTGTCTCTATACCTGCCTATATCATGATCACCAAAGTACCATCCCAAAGACAGGTGCCAAACCCCAACTACCTTTACTCAAATATTAGTATCAAGTTCCAACCAAGCAGCTTTTCCCAAAATGAAATTCATTCCGGACGAGGAAATCAAACCTGGTAGCAGAATTCAACTTCCCTTCAACACTGAACATGAATTCAAAGCACCTCACTTCACTCTTTTCACCAACCCCATTTGTTGAGTAAATAATGCTTTCTATGCTTAGGGTTTTATATTTCACCTCTACAGTATTTTCTACAGTCCGTGATTTGTCTTAAGATTTGTTCTATGATTATTATGTAGATGATAGAAACAAAGTTGTTTTCTTTTCTGATAGTAAAAGCCCACTTGAGTATTTTTGAGAGGCATGCCCCTTCCACTATTTGGTGTCTCATTCACAGCTCCATATCTCCCTCCATATTAACACACATTTTCCCAGAGAAAGAATAAAGATAGCCCCTCTCCATATTTACAGAAATCTCCAGTTTGAGCTGATACATATCCAAAAGGTATCAATAACCACAGGAACATGAACACCTCTGAGACAGCCTTGTTTTCCTATTAATATTCTATGAATATCCATCCTGCCATTTTCTGAAGTGCTTCAAAAATTATTTGTACAACTGCACCATGAAGAATCCACTAACCAATGGTTGTCTTATCTACAGAATTTCCTGAACCCCAAAATTCTCTTTAGGGAGACACAGATACACACAGAGCAACCAAATCTACTTGATGAACTTCTATCTCCTTTGAGATAGTATTCCTAGGAAAAGAAAATTAGAAAGATGCAACTTGAATATAGAGGGGCAATATTTGAAGGCAATGAAGTCTATGATCAATAAAGTAATTGCTAAAGGGTCCATGACAGCTTCTCAACATTAGTCAAGCCTAAGACCAACTGAAAAACACACACACACAGACCCAAGATCAAAAGAAAAAAAAACTATAAAGCCTTGCCATTTTAATCCATTAAGGAACTCGACCACCCAAACCCCCTTTGATCAACTACCCTTCTCCATCTGAATCACCACAGCGCCTTCTATAAGTTTCAAGAGCAAGTAATAATCCTTAACGCCACATCCTTTCTGCAACAGGGTGTATCAGCCAAAAGAAACCAGGCCAAATGATAGTAGGGGAGACATATCATGTAAGCACAGGAGGGGCTTAAGCCTGTGTCAAAACGCTGTGGTAAGTGTTCTGGATCTTTCATGTTATCCTATCCAATATTTAAGGCTATAAGTGCAGGAAAGAGAATGCAATAATGTGGACAGGGAACAATTGTTAGAAGCCTTCACCAACGCACATATTCATGCTTCACATGCCGTATTTCCGGGTTACGATGAAAGAGAGAGATGAGAATTTGAGGAGCATGGTGGCGAAGGAGAGAGCAACTTGAGGAGTTTGAGAGTGATTTTTCTCAAATCTCGAATTATTCGTGGCCCATGAAAAAGGTGGGGAAGGAAGGGAAGTAGCTAGAAAAGGATGGAAGAACAATTTCAAGGGCAGCAGGTAGGGATAATTGAAGAATAGAGACAAGATTGACCTAATTTAAATGGAAAAGTAATATGGGCAATGCCATCAGTTAGTAAAATGGTGAATTTGTGATAAACATTCCAACTTTGACAAAGTTGACAACTAAATCTCTAACTAGTCAAAAGACAAAAAATTTGAACAAACTTCATACGAGCGATCTATCACTTCATACAAGCGATCTAGATAGATATGTAGAACCTACCACAAACCAGAAAAGCGTACCAAATGGCAAATACCTTACTATAAACCAAAAATTAAACTATACAGTGAACTATGTTTCCGTACCCATTCCAAGTATCAGAATGTACGACATTTCATGTGATATTGGCACAAATGTAGTAGAGTTTCATACAGAAGCTTTGACCACTTTAGAATTGACACAAGGATTTTTGAAAGCAACCCTCTTCTTTTGTCCTTGGTATAGTAGGTCATTCGACAACATTTTATAATATCTTTAAATAAAGGCACTTCATGTATAATAACCCCAACAACCAGAAAAGGAAACAGAAAATACAGGTGAAGTGAAATCTGAGTAGCCACACACCTGTGTCTACAAGGTAACGCAATAAATGGAATGCTGGGACTAGCTTGGCAGATGGGGCAAGAAAGTTCATCACCAGCAGACTCTGAAGATCTGTCCTTGGAGAATGGACGAAATAAGTTTTTAAATGATGAAGAATTAAGAAGAGGAAGAAGCAACAGCAGCATTTCCTGCAGAAAACCAAAATTTGACATGATCAGAGTAACATAAGCTTAAAGCATACAAATCTGTGCAGAAGGGAACTAAGACCACATCAGATATCCTTACATCCAAAGTCCTCCCATAGTTGCAAGTAAAAATTTCGGACACATTCGTACCTTATGACCTGGATGGGCACATAATTTACCAATAACATATCTATGTTAAGACTTTTATCTATGCAGGTTTTCAGGCAACATCTACGCCAACTTATCGCCAATTTACATAACATTCCAGAGTTGCCTTGACTTCTACAGAAGCAGTAATGTAATGGACCAAAAAGCAACTTATTCTAAATCTGTGAAGTAGAATAAAAACGACCTGAATAGGCCTTCCACCAAGTGCGAGTCATTTTGGCCATACCAGGAAGAAAACAGAATAACCATTTCAAAACATAGAGAAGGATTTGGGCATGAATATACACATGAATTTCAATCTCTGGCTTCAGATATATGTCACCGACTCTAGCAACACTTAACAACATTTAGTTCAAAGTAATAAATTGAATCATAGTGTGCTTCCTTAGTATTGAATGAAACAAGGAGCTTATGTGACTTAGAGATTGTCTTTTATTCTATTTCAACAAACTTACAGCCAAAACAAACAGAAGCTAACTTCAGTAAAAAGTTCCAAAGGTTACCGAGAACTCATTCCACACTAACTGGCGATTCATGTACTCGAAGCTGACAGATCTATTCATGTTAGGGCTTCCATAGACAAGCCTAGCCCTGATAGCTCTCTCAATTAGACTTCTATACCTGCATCACAGCATATGCAGCGATCGTGCATTAGAATTGTGCCAAAAGGCAAACACATACAATTCAACAATAGGGCAGGAATGTAAGAAGTAGTTGATTTATTATTACCAAAACAAAAGAATTCTAAAAAACTGCAACACTAGTGAACTGATCAACCTATCCTTACTCCATCTTTACCTATCTCTACTTCAATTTATATGAACAATAATGCAATTCAGTTACCTTGGCTTTTTCTTTTACTTCTTTCTTCCTTTCTTTTCTTTTCTTTTCCTTAAACAAGTATCTTAAGTTTCAACCAAGTAGTATGTACGTGCGAGCTAACTGTAACAACTGGAGAAATTGGCAAACAAAAACATACTTTCCAGTTAAGAGAAATATAAGCAGGTTCCCAAATGATGCAGCGTTATATAAACCTTCGACGCGCTGCAACAAGAGCCATGCCCGTTGTGCCAATGGCCTCTGGGATGACAAGGAAAACAGAAACAAGAGTCAGCCAAACATCCAAAAAAACATACCCATGGAAGCAATGAGAATGACATTGCACAAACAGATAATGTGGCAGAAACAAAAATACCTGCTCTGAATCTCCCCATCTACGGAAAGCAGAAAAAGATTGCAAGCGTGTCCAGATATATTGACCACCAACAGTAGCAATACAATACCATAACTTTTGAGCAACTGTCAATCCAGGACCTTCCAAGCCCGTTCTTACTGCAGCTAGCACATATATCAGATGAGTAGAAGGACAACAAGTGAACAATGAACAAAGAAACTACATACAACCTGAGGGACAGAAAGGTTAGGAAGGTACATTGTTCCCATTGTTCACCATTTTGGTTTTACGCAAGCATGCAAAGAAAGCTATGTACAATGTGGAGGCTGAAATCAATGAAAATTGAAACATTGACAATTCTTTGATTAATCTCTTCATGTTTAGGGTTTTTTTAACATGAATAAATGGTTAAATATTTTAGTCTCTCAACTAGATTTCTCTACTCCCAGTTCATAACTTTACACACTCTATATTTAAATTGATGAAAACTAGGGAGGCAACGAATAGTTACGTATTCAGCAATACACATATGTAACAGCGTTAATATCTGTACATATAGCAATTTTCCATTGTTTTACACAGTTCAATACAGCTGCAGAATGATATGAACCAAAACTTAAGCAGAAGACATCATGAAAGCCATTGTCAAAATTAGCAACAAATAATATGGCTGTCTCTCAAACTTAGAACTACCAGAGATGTTACTACCCAAAAAGAGAAGGCCAACAAAAAATAATTCCTCCCTACAAGAAGCTTATCTTATGGTCAACCTGTCGCTTAACCCCCGCCCCTACTTCCTAGATCTTCAAGTGACATACATTTTTCGGTAACTTCAGGTTGGACAAGAGTGAACAGGGACAGAGGAAGTGAAACTTATCCTGCAACCTTCCTTGCTGAGCAGTTTACCTTCAAGATCGTTCCCATAGGGCAATTGTCCCATTATACCACATTCTATTATGCACATCTGTTGCAAACAGTATTGGGCACACCACATTTCTATACTGCAATTCATGCACCACTTGAACTGTGATTCTTCTTTTTACATAAAGAAAAAATATGTATTGATAATTGTGAAGTGTACCATAAAAGAGAACAAGTTATCCTCTACAGGATAATAATTACATTTGTTTTTTGATTCTACTAACCATGTACCACAGTCATTGCCCATATCACATGATAATCTCTAAGTTAAGAAGGAAAGTTTGGCATTTCATCACATGAAGGATTTCAATATTAAGTTATACCTTTCTCTCTCACTTCCATCACCCGTTCATCTCTGTATCTCAGATTCATCAGAGCATTTCCCGGTGTCGGCTTATCTACCCATATTGAGAAGCGCCAGATAAGAAACTCAAGGAATGCATCAAGTTCTGGTTCATATTGAAATAGAATCCCTGGCTAATCCCAACAAGTGCACAAAATAAACAAACACAAGATCCAAACCAAAAAAAAACAAAAGCAGCCTGAAGTGAATAAAGCAATCATTTACTGAAAAAATAAGTAGGTGAGTGACCAATAACTAGATGCCAAGTACATACCTTCATTAAAGAGAAGACCTTAACTAACTGCTCCTTCAACATGGCTGACATTTCAACATCCAGTCTCGCTGCATCAACTTGATTTACTCGGGATATCGTGACAGGGATTATCGGCTGCCAGAGGTGAAAATAATCACACAAAGGAAGTTAGGAACACAATCCTTAATAGAATCCAAGGCCGTTTGGCCTAGCGTCCAATTTTGATCTTCTTTACAAATCTCTCTCCATCTCCTCCTTCACTTCCTTATCCCCCAAGAGCTTCTAAGAAGCCAAAATGGAACTAGAAATTGAAGTACCATTTTAAAATTTCTAATTCTATCCCCATTTTGGCTCTACGAAGCTCTTGGGTCGGAGTAAGTGAAGGGGTATTGGGAAGGGAAAGAGTGATTTGTGAAGAAGAGGCTCGTATTCTTAGAAGCTTGGCTAAGCGACCTCTTCTTGTGTGTATAACAGTGGATCTGCAGAACTCGACAACCAACCAATTTATTCAAAAAGGCCTCAAAAGCTGTTGAAATTAATCTTCACCAAGCTACATTATGTAACTTAAGAGTGAAAAAGTCAACCAATTTACACAACATTAAACTATACAGGCAACAAAATTTCACCCTCCTGCACCATGTAAACCCCAATCCGATAATCAATGCCAACAGAAAAGTTGTCTAACACCAATCAACCAATTTATAGCTAAATTGAGTACCAATTCATCAAAATTTCCAAATTAGCAACACAATAAACAACTATGTTGGATATCAACTTGACAATTGAGCATCAATTCAAACAGAGGTATGAGTGAATACCTGGTGTGAGAGCGAAGAGGAATTCCATTGGGGGAGCAATCTTTTGTAGGTATTGATCCAAGTATCTGGCGGTGGCGCTTCATCAATTGAAGAAGAAGAGGAAGAAGAAGAAGGTGAAGATGAAGCTAGGGTTTCTCTATCCATTGATTTCTATGTGAAATTCGAGGAAAAAAGAGATATAATGAAATTGCTGACGATAATTTTTACAGAAATTATCGGCTTCTGTTACAATGAAATTGAAGCGGCAGATAATGATGATGATGATGATTTTGAAGTTCCGTCGTCTGGAATTGTCGAATTAACTAAGAGTATGGAAGTATGAACTGTGAAGAGTGAAGTGTACGAGTTAAGGAGAAAGAGGAATATTAGTTGTGTGGTGGCTATGGGTATTGAGGAGAGAGAATCTGTGCGTGTTCCCGTTCCGCCATTTTTCCAAAGACTACGGAGTGGAGGAGGGCCATCTAAAGGCCACCGTAGCCTTTGTAATGTTCTTCACCCCAACTTCAATAGCAACCATTTGAGGTGTAGACCCAAGCTAAATTGTTCTTTTTTCTTTTTCTTTTTTTTTTTTTGTCTTTTTGTCTTTTCCTTTTCTTTTTTTTTTTTTTTAATAATTAAACAGTACTTACATCATAATTCATATAGGTAAGATTACGCTAAATCAACCCCTATTACAGTTTAGATAGTATGTTAACGGGCATATACCCTTATCCTTAATCCTTTTTTCACTTTTTACTAAACGGCAATGACACACCTCAGATTTGAACACCGAATGTGCTTATAGAATAAACAATCGCAACCAACGACTCTCACATGTGAGTGATAAAATTTACCACAATAAATAGGAAAAAGAAATGATCATTCCTTGTGAGTATCATGAGAGTATATAGTAGTATGACCAATATCGATATGGAGTATCTACTATAAGATATGATTATTTTTATGGATATAAACATCACAATACTGTACAAATATTAGTGAACTTGAAAAATAGTCCTAACATATCACCACAAGTCTACCCACTTGGTTGCACATTACACCAAGCATTAGTGTGCTTTAGGCCATGTGGCTAATCCTATTCACTTGTCCAAATGTTACACTTTGTACATTTCTATTATTTGGTTAAGGAACATAAGAATCATCCACCACACTACTCAGTTTGACGGGTCCAAACAATATTATACTTTATTGCTTACCAAACATTTAGTTCACTTATAATTTTTCCCCTACAAATGTACATTGAACACCTTATCACAATAACCTCCAATTAGTTAGTACTCAAAATAGGGAGGTGTTGGCAATCAAACATTATATTCACTAGATATCCATACTAAATGGACTTGGATTTACATGTTTTCATACTCCAAAATCCAAATACTAAAAAGCCACTCCTACAAGATATGGAAAATGTTTGTAAGGTATAACAGAACAGCTATACACTGTAAAATTAAAGATACATCATCTTGATTCTTGAACCTTGTTAAATTTGAAACTTCAAATGAAAATGTTATTTTATCATAACGATGATAACTTAAAATAATCTGTTTATCAACTTCGTAGATGGATTTAATAATACGATGTAAATCCCTAAAAATTTCATAAGAGTAAAGAACGTGTGAAATACTGATTCATACTGATACAAATAAACCTTCAGAATCTACTCAAAATTGTATACCATAAAAGCTTAGTATTTGAGCCTACCACTTTACAAAAGACTTCTAAATCTATAGTCATTATTGTTTACATGAGACAAAAAAATCGCTGAAATTCGAACTCTCAACTTTACAAATTACAATAGCAATCCAACAATCCAAACCACATGGCATGACTATCTCATGCATCCTAAACTTATGCTAAACCAAATCCCCTAAACTCCAACCCTACCCAAACAAGCCTTGAGATAAGCCTCAAGAGCCAACTCCACCTCCTTAGCCAAGTCCACCTCCCCAAACCTCCTCAACCCTTTACTCAACACCTTAGCCACATACTCATCCACCTCAACCCCTGATCCACTACACCCCCACCCACTCCTCTTCATCACCCGATAAATCCCCACCGTTGATTCCCTCCTCCCCGCCGCAATCACCGCTCTAATCAACCGTCCCAACCCCTTCCTATCCCCCCAATCAATCACCACCGCACCTTCCTCCTCCATCTCCGCAATCAGACGGTCGATATCATCCCCCATCCCCTGCTTCTCAAGGGCTAAAACGAGATCGCTGTAGAGCCCTAGATCGAGCTTGTACCATGATTCTGATCGGACGGTGGAGAAGACCATCAGGGCGAGGTCGCAGTGGCCTTGCCGTAGGAGCTCCCGTAGGGTAGCGAGGAGGTCGGCTTTGATGAGGCGAGTGAGGGGTTTGGTGGGGTCGGGCTGGTTGGTTTTGTGGGCCCGTTTTAGGGCTTGGACGGCTTGGATTGCTTCGGAGCTTAGAATCCGACCCTTTACTAGTGGGCCCCGGTTGCCTCTCGGGCCGCACCGGATTGTGAGGATGGGTTTGTGGGTGGTTGATGGTAGTTTGTGGGTTGGGGAGGAGAGAGAGAAAGGGGTGAATGGTGACCGGAGTTGCGTCGCCATTGAAGAGAGAGAGAGAAAAAAAAAAGAGGGAGTTTGGGGGGAAGTTGAAGGTGTGCTATAACAGTAGCTGGAAAACCTTCCTTATCCCCACAAAAATGGAACCCAAAAAAAGAATGAAAGGGAAAATATGAGAAAAAGCGTCGACAGCAGGATTCGAACCTGCGCAGGCAAAGCCCAACAGATTTCGAGTCTGTCTCCTTAACCACTCGGACATATCGACAATGCTGGTGGCAAAGTCCAATTACCCATTATATAGGGAAATGAGCCAATGCTAACATTATTAAAACGAATGGAATTGTGAACGAGCCAAATCAAATCGAGTATCATATTGTATCAGTACTTGTACTTGGCTCATTTATCATCGAATGAGCTTTAATTGAGTTCCAGTGAGTAAGTTTACAAATTGCATATGAGTGCTCTAGATAGTTTAAAGTTTTGTACTCACGATGTTAACGAAAGCGCACATCACAAGTTTATCACTGGAGACTGGAGTATATATTTTCACTTATGATAATACAAATGAGTATCTATATTGGTGCTTATGCTCGCCTCGCTAATTATTGACCAAGTTTTAATCAAATATGTTCGCGAACTAATCATAAGTGTATTGACTCGCTTTCTGATCATTAATGACTAATTAGTTAGATTATAAATTTTTATTTATGCATATTATGATAAAATTATCAGAATAATCTTTAAGCATTTAAAAACTTGTTGAGGATCTATCACAAGTCATAATTGAAGTCTAATACTATTTGAATGTTTATAATCCAAAATTGAAGAGAGTCAAGCAAATGGCCAGTGTTCGACTAATATACAGCCTCTTAAAATGTTGGGCTTGTCTAGACAGTACAAGCCCAAACTAATCTGTACCTTGAGGTTCAAGATTATGAAAATCCAAAACCAATTAAGTGTACATATTAGTGTGTAATGTCTTTTCGAGCAAGCAGAAAACATAGTTAAAGGCATGGCGATCCAGTCTCAAGTCCAATAAGTGTAGCATAGATTAGCTCTGGGGGATGGAAGCAAAGTTGTTCTACAATGAGACTTGACACCCCTCTTTCGAGCTTAGTTTATACTATTTATTTTATTATTCTCATAATATACTTGATTCATTTCAGTTCGATTTTACAATTAACTTTTAATCTTACCTATTGCTAATCACTCGATTATCATTTGGCTTAGTTAGTTCAATGACACTTGATTACAAATTAACCGATCGAATTATAGAAAAGAAAACTAACTTTAAGCTAACATTTTTCTCAAAACTCAGGGCCATCCTTTAGCATGGGCAAGGTGATCGACCGCACAAGACCTCCAATTGAAGGGGCCTCGTCTTTGTCAAATTTCAAAGAAAAATCTTTTATGAAATGAAACTTATGTCTTGAAATTTGTATATCTTCTTCACCAAAAGGGTCCCATTTTCATTTACGCATAGGGCCCTTGACGGCCCTGTCAAAACTAATAGTGATTAAAGCGATATTCATTTCAATTAGCATATTGTATTCAATTGAATAATGATAAAATGCGAGGGGAAAGGTAAAACTAAATTGAACTTGATTAAAATTAAAATGCATTGATCATGCTTATTGAACTTTTGAGATCCGAAATATTTTATTCATTTGATAAGCCTTCTTTTTTTTTTTTTTTAAATTATATGACAAATTCATAAAAATAGTTGTTACAAATTAAAGAAGACGAGGAGATGAACTTTAGAGGGAGCAGCAAAATGATATTTGATCAAGAAAGTTAGGTTGAGTGAAGATCGTTATTACCGCCAGAAAAGTAAAAATCTTGCCTTGTTTTGACCCTAGTTTGACTACGTTAAGCACTAAACAGTAATCACTACTCAATACTGTAGCTTTTGTTGTACATACCCACATTATTGCTCTTAGGTTCATTGCAACTAACACTGTGTTTTTGTTTATTTATCGGATCATTTGAACAAACATTGTTAATATTATCGCTCACTTTTGGATTGAAAACATGGTCTAGATCAACTGAATTTCAATAAAGTCAAATTGATCATCACAATTTGATTTCAAGTACCGAAACATTAGCATGAGACATATGATTACTTTTGACTTGCATGTATATCCCCAACTGTTTGATGAACTGAACCCAACTACACTTTGATCTTCAAAGTATACTACAGTATATTACAACTAATTAAACAAAAATAATTGTGCCTTTTTGCGCAATATAAACAATAACTATCTTATAAGACCGCGAGTAATGGACAAACAAAAATGATATTGTGTAAATAAGAATTAGTATTAGAATAATACTGTTTGATAAAAAAAATGATATACTCCTATAGTTCCTGGGTTGTCAGTACTGATTTTTAATTTAACAGTACGACTTTTTGTTTACCCAATACTATCCGCCTGATATATTAGACGGATGGATGTGATATTTTGTGCAATACAAATACTCAGTATAATACTAGCCGTTGCTTGACGGAGTTAATGATGTCTTGCACAGTTGCACTATTGGAGTTAGAATTCACCCAATTGCTGACTGCCGTCGAGTCAACCACGAAACGCCGTTATGTTCCCCAAAGACCCTGTGTAATGATATCCGATAAATCTGGATCGTCGATCTTTTTCTGAGTGGTTATGAGCCGTTGGATGGTGGGTGCACGCCAATCAGCTTTTGGTGTACAGCATAATTAGCGTAGATACGGGCGTGGTTCAGATGGGATTCAACTGTCCACTGCAGAGACTGAGATCAGAGATGAGTGTGTGAGACAAGAAAATCTAATGGCTGTATTTATTCTAGATGCCCAAATAATTACTATAAATCAACTCAAGGGTAGATATTTTTTGATTAGTTTCTTCTGTTGTTGCCTACATAATTATGTGGAAACCAAATCATGATGGTTTTGCACATTATTTTCTCTTTTGTACAGAGGTCATTAGAGTTGTATTGATTAAAAGTTAAAAAAAAAAAAAAGAGATAAAAAAGGGTTAAATCAGAATATAAGAGCAGAGAGGGGTTAGAATTGACAACCGAAAATGGTAAATAAATAAATACATTAGTTATCTCCCCAACACTCAATAAACATCATCTATACCCTACATTTACTAACCTTAAACCAATGTTAAAACTCTTTGAACTTGACATCAGTCACACTTCTAGTGGTCGTTTGGTTCGATGGGGGAAGATGTAATTCCTAGGAAGTTGTAATTCATATGAATTGGAACTTCACATGAAGTGTAAAAACTTGTTTGGTTGAACATAGGAAGTTCTACTTC
>BSSO01006106.1:0-12344 GCA_030267885.1 Mesembryanthemum crystallinum
CTAGTCGTTGTGTGCAAAGCTCAAATTACATGTAAGGGCAAAATTGGAATTTTTAAAAAAAATAATTCAAAACTTAACGGAGAGTTACTTTCATGACAGAAAGCAAAGTACATGGGTACCACATCTATTTATTCAAACTTGTGGGCACACTGTGCATTTCTCCAAAGTTTAGGGGTACCACGTGAAATTTTCCAAAAAAAAATTATAAGGTAGTTATTCGCAAAAAGTGAAACTTAAAAGGTAGTTATCGAAATTTTTTTCTAATTACAACTACAATTATAACTAATTTTGTCAAACATAGTAGTCATTATCTTAGAGTTAAGATTACTTTTTCTACTAGATAGAATATTGGACTAGATACAAGTCGGGTTTTTGCAAATCCACGTATCTACTCCGAATTTTAATTGGGAAAAGAAAAAAGATTTAATTTTTGATCCATATTTTGTGGTTCGGATATTCAAATTTCAGATTGAATTGGATGGATCCGAATTTCTTTAAGCACTATTCAGCTTTAATGTCACAGCATATTTTGCCATAAACAGCAAAGATAACTTACTTATCAGATGATCTCATAAGTAGTAGAAATACTGAAATGTCTAAAGTGTTGGGGCTACACTGATCACGATGTTAATTGTAGTTATTATAGTCTACACAAACTCAACCAGGGTTGTAGAAGGAGTAATGACATGTGATTGAAAGAATATAATAATTATAACAAAGAAAATTATTAGATGTAACAACATTATTACGATGAACCTCATGTATGAAGCCACCTCATACAAGAATAACTGTTGAGTCATTTGGCCTTCACAAATTTCTATTCTCTACCCCCTCCTTCATTTCCTCCTCCTACAAGAGTTTCTAAAAAATTAGTCTAATTGAAACTCCATTTTAGAGTTTTTATTTCTATTCACATGTTTGTTTATTAGAAGCTTATAGGGAGAAAAAGAGTGAATGAGGGAGGAAAATGAAGGAAAGATTTGTGAAGGAGAAACTCATAATCCTAGAATTAGGCCAAACGACCTCATCTTCATAGCCAAACTAGGAACAAATTTAGGATATTAATTTCATAGGTTAGTTCACCAGGTAGAAGAGTTGACAAATCCAAGAGACGTATGAGATCCTTCATACACTCAAAGAGACGAACACAAATCAAAAGAGCAATAAGGAGAAACTTCACAATATACAACACTGAGCAACAATCAAATCAATCAGATAATTAAACATGAAAAGCAAACAAAAGAAGAGATTATCAAAAATATATATACATCCCAAATCTTCCAAAAGAAAGCCCTCATCCCCAAATCGAAATGACTACACATCATTAGCAGATATTCATGAATTGACCTTCTTGTTCTTTAAACCCAGATATTTAACGCATCATTCGACAATCAATTGGGATCTCTAAGTAAAGACAATTATCTTCAAACATGGTGTATGCAATGCTCCAATCCTATTGATTGAAAGGCCGATATGAGAGGGTTTGGTTTGAATGAGGGTTTGGTCCAGAATGAAAACCTGTCTCTAATCTGGGCGACAAATACTCGCTATAAACTAGGTAAAGAAGGTGATTCATACCTAAATCGGAAACTATGGCATCACACTATGCCGTCGACCCGAATAGAGCACAAGAATAAATAAAGCGACTTAGACGGTGGGGTATAAAGATGATTATTTAGAGTTTCCGACTTCCGATCCCTATCGAAGAACATTCACGTTCACAGAAACCAACAATTTCACACTCCGCAATTATTAGCATCGGAAACTAATAACTCTAAACATAAACAACCGATTTCTGTCGATTAAATCTAATCCACATCAAATTTTCAAACATAGATCACAACTCACAGCCGACGCATTCTCTATTCTATTAAATATCATTAATCTAATCAAATAAGCAAAGATTAGCAAAATGGAAACCCAATCCTCGTATTGTGTGCAAGATTAGCCGCTCTTTCCCACCATTAATATCAGCACCATCATATTCATCACCCCCAACCCCAAGCCACTCAAGACGGTGAGAGACGACCCAGAGAAGATCTTGCCCACTACTTCAACTTCCTCGTTAGGTGATACCAACAACAACAAAACAATATTGTATCAATATTCATATTCACATTCATATGTATCAAATCAATGTATGTATGTCAATCTAGAGAGAGAAACACATTAGACTGTGACAGCGCAACTTCAGCAGCGCTCAAATCGCGAAGATCGTCGCTTTAATTATAAGGCAAGATTTCTCCTTTTTCTCTCTCACCATTTTCTTCCATTATCATCATCAATTCATCATGTTTTCGTCGCTTAAATACTGGTAATAACGATAGTTAGTAGTTAGTACTATATGTTAATAGAGCATTACTTTAATCGTTGTTACTCTCTCTTTCATTCTTTCTCTCTCATCAACTTCCCCTTACATTTACATGACCTCCCTACTTCCTTTCTCTCTCTAGCTCCATCAGATCTGATCTTTACTCTGTCTCTCTCTCTTTTTTCTCTCTGCATTTTCGCAATTTTGTAGAATTTCCCATCTCCCCTTTTCAATTTAGAGTTGAAAGGTTTGAATTTTAACAGTTGGGTCTTTTGATTTTGCTTTGATTTCTTTCCATTTTGATTTGGGTACTGATTTGCTTCCTTCTTTTGTCTCCTAAATTTTTGGTAGTATTAAATTTGGTTTTTTGGTTGGATAGGTTTCGTAGTGGAGGTGTGGAGGAGGAATTGATCAGTGACCAAGGAGAGAAAGAGATAGGTAAAGAGAGAGAAACAATGAGTGAAAGCAGGGGATTTCAGCTTGGAACTATTGGGGCTTTGAGTCTCTCAGTGGTGTCTTCTGTTTCTATTGTCATTTGCAATAAGGCCCTCATTAGTACCCTGGGCTTCCATTTTGGTAAGCATTTTTTATTTTTATTTTTATTTATTTTTATTTTAAGTGATTCAATTGTTTGTTCTTGTTTGGATTTGTTGCTCATATTGTGGGTTTATGATTATGCTTCATAATCCATTTTGATTGTTTATCAAGTGCTTAATGTGCTGATAATTCTACATATAATGTTGGGTGTTATTTTGTCTGGTCATTGGTGAAATTGAAACGTTTGTGTGAATGAGACGAATTTTACTTGTCCATAATGGGTTTCTGGTGCTCTCTCCAACTTTGACAGTCCACGAGATTGGCCCGACTAACTTATGGCATTATCATTTCATGTTTTCTACCCTCGTTTGGTTATAGAAGGGCACATAGGCCGAACAAGAATCGAACCCTCAACCTCATGGCTGAAGGATGATTCTCCTAATCATGGAAGCATCTCTTGATTTTACCCTTGTTTGGTATAAGGTTGAACCAACCTAGTTCCCTGTTAGTTAGGGGTGCGAGATGCTCTCCTTGCTAACCTGCATCGGTTGCTTGATTGAGTTCCCAGTGTCCTCTGCTGTGCTAAATTATAAAGCCCCCACATAAAGTTAAATTATTATGTTGTTTATTTGGTGAGGAGGATGTATCATTATTGCAAGAGGTGATATACTTTATGATGCGCTTTGAAAATACATTGTATATAAACTTTAGATGATCTAGATCTTTTGCCCAGTTCGGACAATGGTGGCTCAGCTGAACTTACTTTTTATTATGTCATCAATAACTATCTTCAAAAGGTAAAGGTTAGTGCTGTAAAATTTGTATGATAACCAGATTTGGACGTATCTCAATTTGGCAGTTACTGCCTTCTCCCAAGTGCTATCTTGGTGTTCCATTCTCATTGTCTATGAACTTTATCCGGGATTACTTCGTTGACATAGACATAAATGCAGATCTCCCCTCCGTAGGGCTGGTGTTATACTTGTTATCAAGGGGGCTCCTAATGTGAACCTCACGGGTGTTTATACCCGGGGGTGGGGGGTTTGCTAAGACATAAGAACAAGTGCAACACATCAATCATGGCTTACTTATACTTTACTGTATGTATGTATAAATACATAATTGCATGTGAAAATTATCAATGTAAAACAAGAATGTGTATAGATGTTGAGTCTTGTTGACTGGGTTGCTATTTAACATACATCCTACTATTGATGGGCACTCTTGAAAACAAAAGCTGTATAATCTCTTGTAGTTTTCTTAATTAGCATTTTAACAGGCCTTTAAAGTTTGATGTCACTGCTTGTGCACTTCTTTTGTATGCCATGAGAATTGCGAATCTCATGGGTTAAAGGGATTCAAAAAAATGGAGACATTTTAGATTGCTTTTGATATAATGAACTTAAGAAGAAGGATGCTATGTACATAGCTAATATTACTAGAAAGTTTGTATTCTACTTCTCTTGTTGCAATGTTATAGTAATATGAGATGATAGAAATCTAAGTGGAATAGTAACTGCAGATCTCCATAAACCTTGGATTGATGGATAAGCAAAGATTTGGCGATGGCATATATTATATATCACATAGTACAAGAGTTGTTACTCTAGATTGTGGTAAACATTACTAAGTCCTGAAATTCAACAGAAAATCATATGCTATCTGAATGAAAGGGAAGTTAAATGTGTAAAGTAATCTTTGTCCACAATCTGATGAAAGAATCATGAAAAAATGTGCTTGGTTGGAGACCTCAATTGGGAGATGGAGGAGTTTGTTTCGTTGCTTGGCTACTTGGATTCTCTGCATCTTTAGAATCGGGATGATTCCATGAAGCTTGGTGATCCTTTTGGGGACTTCTTTTGTAAGTCTTTCCTGCATCAGTTGAGTTTGCCCTCAGTAGTTCCCTATTGCGTGCTGGTTGTGGAAGGTGAAAGTACCTTGTAAGGCACGAGCATTTGTGTGGACTATGGCATTTTTGACACGATTAACACTAACGACCTGTGCCAAAGGAGGAGGCCTAATCATGCTTTGTGCCTGGATGTCTGTATGGTTGTAGGGCGAGATGTGAGTCTTCTACACACATTTCTTGAGTTGTGACTTGTGAGATGGTGAGGGATCTTTGGAGTAGACTGTTTGCTGTGATGGAGGAGGCTTGAGTGTGTCCGGCTACTGTTTTGGACTTCTTACTTGTTCAGTTTGTGGGCTTTGGTGGGCGAAAGGAGAAAAAGGTGTTGTGGCAGAATGCTATCTTTAAGACCCTTTTTGGTGTATTTGGCTCGAGAGGAATGGCCGGGTCTTTAGCAATAGGTTTTTGCCTTTTGTTGGGGTGTGGGCTAGGATAGTTTATTTAGCTTCTCTTTGGGCTAAGGCTGGTGGTTCTTTTGGGAGGTATCCTTTCTCACAACTCCTTCACCATTGAGTTGATGTGTAAATAATTCTTCTTTAGAGGACAAGTAAGGTTGTACTTTTGATTTCTATTAATATATTCTTTCTCTTTATATTTTAATAAAAAAAATGTGCTTGGTCATTGAAGTGAAGTGGAACATATTTGATGGAACTGATGGTGCGGGAAAGAAAAATCCAAAAGAATTCAGGAAGCTTGGAGAAGAAGAAGACAACCTTTTTGTTTCGTTTTAGCTGTTTCTGTTATATTTACTAGTTACATTTGGATCTATTGTGTGAATGGTATCTACTTATAGTGAGTATGTTGTCTGCATCAGATCATAATGGTAGTTAGATAGCTAGCTGTTAAATTGAACAGAATTGGTGAAAGGAGTTGAGATTGGAAGAGCAGTAAAAGCAACCTCAAAAATGCAGAAAAAAAACTCTTAAGCTAAACACCATGTATAGCATGTGTGCATGGAACTTCACAAGTGAGGTTATCGTTGTTTTAAGGATGCTGAATCAGACAGTGACATTCACAATCCTGGTAACAAAGAGGATGATGATCTCGAATTATGTAATCTGAGTAAAAGCAATCTAAAAATTGCAGAAAACGAACTCTTCGCCATGTGGGCATGGAACTTCACAAGTGAGGTTACCATTGTTTTAAGGATGCTGAATCAGACGGTGACATTCACTATCCTGGTAACAAAAGAGGATGATAATCTCAAATTATGTAATCTATTCTGGGGGGATGAATTTAGAATGTTATGAAGTATGAACATTCCGCTACTGATAACAGTTTTAACCTGCAGGGTCATTCTCATTTTGTTACTCTCTTTCTTGGGCATTATTGTCTGAATTCATGTAGTTTAAAGGTTTATGCATGGGCAATAACTTGCAAGATAACTAGCTTAGATTTCAACTATTATCTTTCCATTGTTACCAGTACCTTGATAATCATATAGTATCAGATTATTGCAAGACGTCAATATTTTGGTGTAGCCATCCATTTTGATCTCAAGCTTTTAGTAATAGGATCTAAGAGGATAAGAAAGAGAGGGCATCCAACAGCTAAACCGGGTTAGGCTTGCACTGGACCTAGTCGAATGAATGAATTTTGATGTTCTTTTGATGCTCTTCTGAACTGTGTGTGAGTTCTGTAGATGCCATTGACTTTGATTATTTGATACTATTCAACATGTATACTTATATTGTTCATCTCTTGCCTACCTGCAGCTACAACTTTGACGAGCTGGCATCTTCTGGTTACATTCTGTTCTCTTCATGTAGCTTTATCAATGAAATTATTTGAACACAAACCGTTTGAGCGAAGAGCTGTCTTGGGGTTTGGCATCTTAAATGGGATTTCCATTGGGCTTCTGAATCTCAGCCTGGGTTTCAATTCTGTTGGTTTCTATCAGGTAGAACCATATCCTTTCTGGTTAAAATTGATCCTCTTTCAGATTGTCTGTAAATTGTCATTATCAGTGTTGCTAATGTGAGAATCACATTAAGGTAAAAAAAAATTAGTGTGGTTGAAGTTGAATTATTAAACTCTCAAATCAACCACTTTTGATATATTCTCAGTCTCTTCTTGGCTGCTGANAGAAGATTCGAGCCATCTACCAGTTTCTTGCATTTTGCTGACTAAAACATAATTGCTGAAAGGTCCTTGTTTCCTCTTGCTACTATGCAGATGACAAAGCTAGCAATCATCCCTTGCACAGTATTCCTGGAGACAGTTTTTCTTAATAAGAAATTCAGGTCAGTTTTGGCAACTCATAGCAGCCCTGGGAAACTTCTCTCATTCAGGGTAGATATCTGACAATTATTTGATTCAGCATACAAGTAATTTGTGTATGACGCCTTTTAAAGTGTTTGCCTAAATAAGTATGAGTGTGCAGCACTTCTCTCTCTCTCTCTCTCTCTCTTTCTCTCTCTCTATGAAGCAATATGAAAATGTTTTGAAACTAACTAAAGGAATCACGATGAAGAATTTTTTTAGCTTGGATATAATAAAGTAATCAAATGTTTCACTAGACTATTTTATGCTTCTTATTTGTTCCAGAGTAGCATTTCTGACATTGCCTTTCCTTTCCTATGACGGAGCTAGAAATCTTGTCTTGAGGCCAGGGAAAATGTTAATATTGGGCAGAAAATTTCTAATTGTCTTTCAATCCATATTTTGTTTACATTTTTTTTTTTTATGAATTATGAATCCTAGATTATAAAATATTAACATCTACTCCCTCCATCCTTTTCAAATGTTGTCAAACCTCCCAAAAATAAGTCCCTCTCAAATGTTTTCAAACCATATTATTCCCACTTACTTCTCTATAATACCCCTCCACTATAAACCAAATACTACTAAAATGTAACAATCGACCCACTATCCTATTAAAACTCATTTTTTTAATCCCCTCACCCTTTCTCTCACTTTGCACTGTTTATCTCTCTCCACTCTCAATATTAAACTCTTATACATCAAAGGGAAAAATTGAAAAAATCAACCCTTCTTTTTCTTTCTCAATTTTTATGCAAATATGGTTTGACAACATTTGAGGATGGAGGGAGTATTTGTTTATGCAGTGTGGCGTTGAGTATACAGATAGATGAAGAGACAAATTTATGTAAATTAATCTCTATATTCAAAATGGAAAAAAGGAAAAAAACTAAGAAAAAGCAATCAGTAAGAAATTAAGGCAAACCAAACGGAAAAGGAAACAAAAAGGACATAATACAACTAGCATCTGAAAACTGAAATAGTTATAATGCAATAAATTTATTTGAAATTAAAATTGATGAGATGCGAACCTGGCATTTCAAGCAAGAGAGATACAGGCTTACCGCTAACCAGCTGCTTCAATGCTGGCTTTTATCACAATCGTAATATTTATTTATTTATTTACTTTAACGCAAGCTTTGTGGGTGAGGGAATAAAAATTCTAAATTAAGGCCAGCCAAGATGAGTTGATGACACCTTGTCCTCCTAGGTTGTAACTTCTGATTCCATTTTACTAATACAGTTTTTCTTATCTAGAAACATTCATTCTACTCGTCTTACCCTTATTGAGTTGGGGTATGACAGACAAGCCCAATTGGACTGATTCTTATGCATGAAGCACCTTGTTTTCTACGCACCTTTGTATTTCTGAAATATCCTATCATACCTTATGTATCCCAGTAACTCTCACAAGCTTTCTGTCTAGTTCAGCGAGGTGTGCGTTGTTATATGTATGGAGTCTTATTCTTGTTGTTTAGAAATGTTGGTTCCTCCAGATGTGGGTTGGAGTTTCTTATCTTTTTGAATGGTGGGTGGGTGGCAATCTGCTTTCTTGTATATTAGTCTGAGCCTTTAATAGAAAGAGTTCATGTAGCCATTTTGATTCTAACTAAAACATTCTTCTGTTTGCTTTTCATACCTACTTTTGACCTAGTCCTAAGAGTTAGTACGCAAAATCTTGTTACTACTGAATACTGATAAATGTTACCTTGGTAGAGATTACTTCGGATAAACATTGGAACAAATGGTTACTGGAAACAAAGTTTTTTGTTCACTATGGTTGGTGGCAGATAATCTTCATCTTTCCTTATATAGGGTTGTGCTTGGTGATTATTTCAAAGTGACACTTTGAAGGTAGGTCTAGGTTTTGTTTGAGAGGATCCACTCTGGAGGAGATGTCATGCAGTGACTTCTTTGTTATGGCTTATTTTCTTTTTAGAAGTATCCATTTTGTTGTAGTAGAGTACTAGAAATTCCTTGAATTACTTACAGAACCTTCACATGGGAAGTGTTTGCTTTGAACATTATGCTCAAAAAAGATTTTGGATTTTAGCAAGTTGTTTCTGTAGGCATTAGGCTGTGATAATGTATTTCACGCTCCACTTTTTTTGCATACATGAACTCATTCATAATTGCATGGAGGTGCTGAGGCACTAAGGCTATCTTCTTGTCTGCTATACTGTTTTCTGGTTGTTGGTCATGTTATTTGGCTATTAGTGTAAAAAGTTTGCTATCATTTGCTTGCAGCCGGAGCATACAAGGGTCTCTTGCTGTACTTCTTCTTGGTGTGGGAATCGCAACTGTTACTGATCTGCAGCTGAATGCTTTGGGTTCATTCTTATCTTTTCTTGCAGTGATCACAACCTGCATCGCTCAGATTGTATCCTTTCTAAGCTTCTTTACAGAATTCCTTTGTTATCAAAATATGCCTTCTATGACTTTTAGATGTACAAAGAATCATGTTTAGTGAGTTTAGAGAATGAATACATCACTAAAAGACTATCTAAGAAAACAAATAAACAGAGACAAGTTAGTGCTGTGATGCTTTGCCATGGGTATGGATATGAGAATCTGATTTGGAAAAATCCTAACTTGAAGATACAGGGACACATTTATAAGTGCCCCGAATGTAGGATATGGACACAGGGGCATGGACATTTAATTAATTAAGGCCCCTTCATGCTGATTTTAAAGTAGGTTGCAAGTTAAATTCCAAGGAGAAAGCTAGAGAGCAATAGACAGAAATCGGATAAGTGGATATTGAATATTTAGAGCCCATAATATTTAATCTAGCAATTTCTTGTTATCGGATGTCTATTGCATCTTGGATCCCCATAATTGAACAAGGCCTAAGAATGGGATTTGGGGTTGAGGGGGATGCGTTGTCCATGCAGTCAAATTTATGGGATGAGGATGGTTGTAACATACATTGGTATGATGTGAGGATTGTGACGTTTTATGAGCAGTTCCAGTCACCTACCAGATCAACAAGGTTTTCCTCATTTGGGTCTATGGTACATTGGGGAACTTCCCACCATGAGAGTCCACATCAGCTACAAGCTAGCAGGGTGGAGGGTGGATTTTGGGTCAAAAGGCATAACGAGGACGTTGCGTTCTTAAGGTGGGGGTTGTTTGCAACACTCTAACTCCCTAAGTCCCATTGATAGAATGTGAGGATTGTGACGTGTTTATAAGTGGTTCCACCCTCCTACATCAACAAGACCTTTCCCTTTTGGCCTTAAGTGGCTTGTATGAGAAGGATGAGAGGCTTCTCATTGAAAATTTACAAGGAGAGGGAGATAGATTTGCTGCTGACATTGAACACAAAGATGAGTGAGTCAATGTGGGAGACTAGAATTTATTAGAGGTGCCAGGGGATCCTGCCCTGTTTGCCCGATGTCTTTTGGTGTTATTCCTTGGGTTGCCTCGTACGGCTGCTCCAGCAGATCAAATAGCCTCTCTTTTGAGGACATTTTGGCTCTTTCCTCTCCCTTTCTTCCACTATTAAATATCAATTCTTTTGCCACCCCTTTATGTGATTGGTTGCTTTTGACGAGAATGAACTTGCAGATGCTTTTTTAGGTACCTACGTGGGTCACTAGTGGGGTTCTGAGCCCCTCGAACATGCCCGTGTGCTCTTAATTATCTCACTGTGCTAAAAGACTATGGAGTTTAGGTTTCTTATGACCATTTCCCTTTTAGGGCATAGGGGTGAGAAGGATAACTGAGACCCTAGATTCTTTTTCTTTTTTGATTAGAAAAATTTGTATCAAAGAGACATAAGAGTAAAGTATAGCCTAGGAGGACGAGTCCTAAAAGAATATCTAATTACAAAATCGTTCCAATGGTGCTGGATCTCAGCGAGAAACAGCCCCCTAAAAGCCCATGCCACTTTGGCCCATAAGAAGCCAAATACACGACACAACCCCTAACAAACTCAAATGACTTGGAGCTTCCTGGAAACATCACAATTGAAGAACATATGCAAAGAGGTCTCACTATCCCCCACGACAAAGCATGCATACATTCGGAGAGATAGCCCAACCAGGTCTCTGCACCATTATCAAGAATCTTTTATCTTTTTGACTTTTTTAGCTACATGGCCAGAACAAAATTGGGGCCTTAAAAGAAAACTATGACTTTTAGATGAAATAGCCAAGGGGGAAGGAATGATATTGTGAAGGTGGGCTAAGGTGATGAAGGAAGGACTAGCAGCAAAAGACCCCTTTGAATCTTTAACCTGCACGCACCCAAGAGTCATTAGTAGGAGTAAGGTGGATGTGTCCAAGATCCTAAATCCTTGTATGATAGTTTCAACTCTCAAATGAAACTCTTAGAATGTTCTTTCAAGTGCCTTCCTGGGTTCTGGTTTCTGAACCTCGACAAAGGGTCATCGGTGCTCTTGACTACCTCACTGTTCTAAACATTACGAAGTCTGGGTTTCCTATGACCATTGTTCCCGTAGGAGGTGAGACAGAGAGAGACAACTTCGATTCTAAATCCCACTCACGACCAGAAGGCTCTTAAGCTGCTTCACCTAGTACGCCATCCTTCCCTTTCAGGTACTCATATTAAGTTCCCTCCACCTAAAACTATGGAGTTCCACACGAGTATTAGAGAAAGGATTTTGGGTTTTTTCTACTATGTCTTTCTTTGAGCACTTCATCACTACTACTTATAATTCTCCTTTGCCCTTACCTCTGCTATTTGGGGTGCCAAAGTTCCCTTGAAGGTTCTCCTTAACTGTCGCTCTTAACTGTTTACACCAACAATCTAAGGCAGAGGCAAAGGCCTTACAAGCTGTTATTGCCTATTGTTTGTGATGTGTTTAGAATTGGAAAGACTAATGATCATCTCCTCTTCCATGTCCTTTGCTTGGAGTATATGGCAGTGCTTATTTGGTATCTTTTGGTTTATGTTGGGTTTTGAGAACAACTGGTGATGTTTTTGGCAGATTACAGAGGATTGGCGTGTAAAAAGGAGAAGAAGATTGGCAATGTGCAATATTTAGTGTGGTTTAGTTGTCTTTGGACTGAGAGGAATAATCGGGATCATTAGTTATTGTGTTTGCCACTAGAATCTGCATCTTTGTGGCACAGGATCATTAGGAGCAAATATGTCGTCAGTGGAATGGTTGGGATGCCTAAACTATTTTATTGGTACACATGCATGCCCTTAGAAGCTTATGTCCCTCTGATTGTGTGCGTTATTGTTTATGGTTCAAATTTTGGGAGGATGCCTGTGAGGGGTTGCTCCTTTTTGTGTCAGATTTTCTCGATTGTTATAATTTCACTCCACTTAAGGCTCCCGTTTCTGGATTCTACTATA
>BSSO01006107.1:0-12343 GCA_030267885.1 Mesembryanthemum crystallinum
TTTTTTTTACTATTTGACTTAGTTATTTTATGGGGCACAGTAAAATGACTAATATACCCTTACTTGCCTTAATTACACAACTGCTAAGTATTTGACAGGCCTTTCCCTTATAAATCGACCCACCCACCATTGTCAGACCTCCAAAAAATTTCTTCCGTTTTATAAGAGGAATGTTTGTCAAATACCTGACAGTTGTATAATTAAGGCAAGTAAGGGTATATCAGTCATTTTATAGTGCCCCATACATTAACTAAATCAAATAGTTAAAAAAAATTAACGGAAAAGAAGCTCTGTCAATTATTAGGGTATGGAAAACGTTAAAATCTAACTTCAAGGGTACAAAAAATGTTAAAGTCGAAGTTTAGGGGTACCACTGGCAGTATTGGAAAAGCGTGGACACCACTGACATTAGGCTAAAGTTCAGGGATACCACAGGAAACTTCCGTAGAAATATGTATTGCAATAAAAGTAATAGTATTTGTTGCATTAAAAAAATTGTAAAGTTGTATTCCATGTTAGTGTTTATTGTAACAAGAAATTGAAACTACTACTACTACTTTTCTTTTTTTTTCTTTTTTTTGGGGGGGGGGGGGGTAAAATATAAGTATATTAACAAATTCAAGCCAATGAAATACAATGAAGAGGAGGGGAGGCCACCTTCTAGGAAGGGTTCCTCCATAACTTCTCACTCTTCACACACATCATACCATCTTTATACTACTAGATCAAGCAATGAGACTACCTTTTCGCATTGGTTTTTCCTACTACAAATGAAACTTGCTCTGACTACAAAATCAGTTTTGATTTTCTCAAAACAAAAAGCATGAGATAGATTCTGATTTGCAAATTTGCATAAGTTCCTGGCCTTCCACTGGTGGTACATAGCAGCTGTCCAGACTGAAGTTATCAATTGCTTCCTCATTTTCTCCAGATTGCTTCTTTCAATCCATCTAAACATCCCATGAACACTATGAGGGTAGTAAGGGAGTTGAGCCAATCCTTGATCTTCTTTGCTAATTCTTGCTCCCATTTGCATTCAAAGAATAAGTGCTTGCAGGTCTCTTCTACTCCATCAGTGCATAGACAGCATTTGGTGCTATCAGCTTGAATGCCAATCTTTTGCAGCCTATCCATGGTGAGTAATCTGTCCTTTTGCAAATGTTTTGCGATCCGTAGATTATTCCATATCCACTTTGCTTCCTTTAGGTGTGAGTGTTGACCCCCAAGTACTTTATAAAAAGAAGTGATAGAGTGTTCACCAGAGCTAGTTAGTTTCCATTTATCACCATCAATCCAGGTTTTAATTTTTTTCCTTTATAGCATGCAGTTTTCTCCAATACTAGCTTGTAGATTCAGGAGGGGAGTGGTTCCTTAGATCCTCTTCTTTCATATAAATTGTGGAGACCAATTTCACCTAGAGCAGGTCTTTCTTCTAAGCCAGGTTCCACACTTGCTTCCCAACTGCAGCAATGCTCCAGTTATAGCAGTTCCTTATACTCAATCCTCCTCCTTTTTTGTTTTTACACAATTCTTCCCACGTAACTAGTGCAGGTTTCTTTAGTTGATGAGCACCACTCCAGAGAAAAGCCCTGCAGACTTGATGTACTCTGTTAATGACCCCCATAGAATGTATAAAAGCTCCTGCCCGATACACTAGCATTGACATCAAAACAGAGTTGATTAATGCAACCTGCCTATATAGGATAAGTTCCTTGAGCCCAACAAGAAACTCTCTTAGTGATTTTTTCCACTAGCTACTCACAAGTGATGTTGATTCATTTTGTAGGTTGTAGAGGAAATCCCAAGTATTTCACAGGGAAGGAACCTCTACTAAACCCAGTAGCATTACAGATCTGCTTCTTTTTCCCTTCAAATACCCCAGCAATATGGATGTGTGACTTAGCTTCACTAACTGCTAAACCAGAGACTTTTCTGAAGTAATCAAGGCATTCTTTCAATCTGGGCTCAGAAGCTAAAGTAGCTTTACAAAATATCATGAGATCATCAGCGAAGATAAAATGGTTAAGCTAGAGTTGCTTGCACATTGGGTGTAACCTGAAGTCCTTGAAGTCCCCCCCAATTTTGAGAGTTGTAGACAAGTATTCAATTGAAATCACAAAGAGGAGAGGAGAGAGGTCTCTTTGCCGTAATCATCTCTCTCCTTTAAAGAACGCATGACATCCGCCATTAAAATTAAGAGAGAACGAAGTCAATGTAACACAAGTCATAATTCATCTCCTCTCTTTAACAGGGAAACCCAATCCAATAAGAACTTCTTCAGGAAACTTCCAATCAACCATATCATCGGCTTTTTCAATGTATATTTTCACAAGGCATCTAGAAGAAGCATTATTTTTTCTGTTATAATGCTTGATAATGTCTTGGCATATAAGAACATTATCTAAAATGGATTAGCTTTCAGGACATAATGGAAATAAGAAGTGTTTTGGTCACCAAGTTTCACCCATGTGGCTTTACTCTTTTGCTGCCAATAGCTCTCAGCTGCTGTAAGTGTGGCATTGAATTCCTTGTAAGCCTCTTTCTCCTTGTTCTGAAGAGCATAGTTTAATGGATTATTGTGAAGGGCATGTTGAGCATAGAAACTAATAATAATAGGGTGTTTTAAAAAAACCACCTTTGATATAACTTTTTTAAAATAACCACCTTAAATGTTACACTTTATAGAATATAGCCACCTGGATATTTTTCCTTCCCATTTTGCCCTTACTTAATTTGTTTTACATTTGATTTAAATAAAAAATAAAAAATCATACACTCTTTCAACCTGCTAGGTTGAGGCCGGTGATGGGAGGGGGAAAATGAAAAATTATTTTGCCTTTTTTTTTTAAAAATCAAATTGTAAAGAATTAGGTAAGGGCAAAACGGTAAAAAAAAAATATTATTTCTCACGGATTTCAGCAACAAGTAGTTATAATCAATGAAGTGCAACATTTAAGGTGGTTATTTTAAGAAAGTTATAACAAAGATGGTTCTTTTTAAATACACTATTATTAAAGGTGGTTAACCCATTTTTTCTAATAATAATAATAATAATAATAATAATAATAATAATAATAATAATAATAAGGATTTTTTGTAGGGAACTCCCATATAAAATAGACTTTCTAGAAAAAACCCCCTTATAAAAACAAAAGGCCATGACGAACACCCTTAAGTCAATTTTTCGACCAATTTAAATGGAATTTTGACCGATTTATCCTTAACCTATAAGCATATATTTGCTTAAAATATACAATATATACTTAAAGGATGAGGGCAGATCGGTCAAAACTTCATTTAAATTGGCCGAAAAACGACTTAAGGTGTGTCCATCATGGCATTAGGTTTATAATGGGGTTCCGCACAAAGTTTTTTTTTTTTTTATAAGGGGCTTTTTTACAAAAGTCTATTTTAAAAGGGGGTTCCCCAAAAAAAATCCTAATAATAATAATAATAATAATAATAATAATAATAATAAGGGATATTACACGCTATACCCCTGAGGTTTGGGGTATTGAACAGTGTATCCATTTTCTCAGATTTGTGCACCCACTTCCCCTCAATCCAAACATAATAAACACTGTACACCTAACCCTTAACTTCCGTTTGATAACCGATAAATGGACATGTAAAGAGACCAAAATACCCTCTTCTTACCTTCACCCCACCCCCACCCACCCAAACCCCTCCTTTACTTTCTCTCTCCTCCCCCTCCCCTAGCTAAAACCACCCCCACCACCACCCCACCTGTTACTACCACCGAACAACCACCACCCCACCCATCACCACCACTAAACAACCACCACCCCACCCGTCACCACCACCAAACAACAGTATTACAGAATTACACACATCCCAGTATAGTCAATTGATATCACTGAAATATTGAAGGAACCCTTTTGAGTTACTCGAACATTGAGTTTTGTAAACGGAAATGGAACAGATGGATTGTCAAAATTAAGGATAATACTAATTCAACCAGCATAACACAAACCCATAAGAGGAAGAAAGAGACAATTTTGATAGTTCCATCGACCCAATTCGTAGATTCGCAAAAAGGAAGTTGGCGAATTACATATGAGAGGTGAGAGGTGAGAGAAGATGTGAACCTGTCGAGTTTAAAATGAAATGGAAGTAGCAAAACCGTAATCACAAATTCCACAAATTTCCAAAATGCAACCACAAAAAAGAAAAAATAAATAAATAATTCCAATTCCAATTCCAATATGACAACAAAACAACAACAAATTCATCACTCAAAACCAAATCCATCACCAATTGAGCTCTAAACAGTGCAACACACACACAAAGAAAACACTACCACCTTCCATGGCCGCAGTGTTCCGCGCCCGAGCTGGATTTGGGCTTTAGCCCGTGGATTCTGGTTTGAACTTGTGGGTATTGTGCCAAAGGTTGTGATTTGATTTGATGATAGATTTCTGGGATTTGGGTTTTCGTTGGTATTTTGTTTATGATTTTGATTTTGGTTCTGATTTGATTTTGATTTTGGTTGAAGTTGGTTGGTATTCATTTGATTCTTCTACGTGTGAATCTGGATGGAAGAGAGAGAAGGAGAATGGAGAAGTTCACGAAGGAAGCAACACATGTGTCGCGGTAATGGTGGAGGTGGTGGAGTATTTGAGTTGGTGATGGTGGTGATGGAGATGTCTGCCATGGTAATTGGGGGTTTAGGAAAGCGAAAGTAAAGGATGGGGAAGGGGTGGGTGTGGCTGAGGGGTAAAAAAAAAGAGCACATTTTGATCTTTTTACATGCCCATTTAACGACAACATAAAGGTAGTTAGAAGTTAGGGGTACGATGTTCATTATGTTTGGATATCCGGTTAGTGGGTGCACAAACCTGAAAAAAGGGATACACTGTTCAATACCCAAGCTTCAGGGGTACAGTGTGTAATATCCCTAATAATAATATTTAGTAAATAATGAAAATTTGATGCTAATATTCCCAAGTCTGTCGGGTAAAAAAAATATTATTCCCAGTTGAAAATTATTCAAAAATATTGTAACGTTTGCACTTTTGCCACAAAAATGTTCAGTTACTAACGCCGTTAACCTCTGTTAACGGTTTGCTGACGTGACACTCCTAAAATGTATTTAAATTCTTGAGTATCACTCTTGCGCAATTGTTTAATTGTTAGATGACCTAACTGAGGGGCTATTTTTTCATAAAATTGATGTCACCCTTAAGTTGCTAAACTAACCCCTAAATTGGGGAAAAAAAAAAAAAATAAACCCTCAATTAGGCCGTCTAACAGTTAGACAGTTGTGCAAGAGTATTACTTAAGACTTAATTCTATTTTAGGATTGTCACGTCAGCAAATCGTTAATAGAGGTTAACGGCATTAGCAAACTGAACATTATTTTGACAAAAGTGCAAACGTTGGAATATTTTTGTATAATTTTCAATTTGGGAATAATATTATTTTACCGGTCAAACAGAATTTTTTTTTTTTTTTGATGGTTTTATCGGCCAAAACTTGGGGACATTGGTATCAAATTTTCCTAATAATAATAGAAATAATAATGATGATGATGATGATGATGATGATGATGATGATGATGATACTTTGTTTTAGATCAGTTTAGTTCAATTCAGTTTAGTTCAGTTTCAATCAGTTCTGTTCAGTTCAGTTCAGTTTGAATCTATTCAGTTCACTTCAGTACATTTTAGTTCAGTTCCGTTCCATTTTTTTTAAGGTGAAGAGAACAGGCCTTAAATCTAGAATTTTAAATAATCATTTAAAAACTTTTATAATTAGTTTAAAACACAATGATTCAACCAGAGCCCGACACGTCAGCATGCCATATCAGCGCTTAATACTACCACATATACGTTGACGGTTGCATGCATTGCCATGTAAGCGTCACATTCATCTTCTCAATTTTAACAAGAATAAAAATCATAGTTAAGAAGATCAGAACTCCAAACCTTTAGGTTTTGATACTAACTCTTTACTAACTACTCCAACATTCATAAGTGTTATTTCTATCTAAACTATTTATTGATATGACATTAAATATTTTCATTTAACTTATTTTGATTCAATTTTTAATTAATGTTATAGCAAAGAATGTTCAAAGTAAAATAAATGAAAACCTATCAGATTCACTTGGTAATCAATTGTAGCTCTAATAGAAAAATAGCGGACCCAATTTATTTATTTTTCTAAACGAACATCTAAGTTTTCATTAAATGACCAAATTGGTATTTTTAATGACCACAAGTGGACAATTTGGTACAGAGAAAATCTACGTTGACATATAGGTTTTTAAAATGAACACCAGCAACCAATATGGTATTTTAAAATGCAATACATGTCATATTCCCCTAAAAGTACGCTGAAATATAAAATCTCGTTATTTGTTTCATTTAAAACGTATTTATATGTCGTAAAAATGTATTTTGTCTCGTATTTTACGGGGTACGTCCCCATTCAATAGTTATTTTCCTATCATTAGTTGTATATTTCCCAAAGCTCTTAAATGGGGAAATACCCCATAAAATACAAGATAAAATACCATTATATGGCATATAAATACGTTTTAAATGAAAAAATACCGAAATTCTATATTGCGGCGTACTTTTGGGGGAATATGACAAGTATTCCGTTTAAAAATACCATATTGGTTTTCGGTGTTCATTTTAAATACCTATATGTCACCGAAGATTTTTTATATACCAAATTATCCACTTGTGGTCATTAAAAATACCCATTTGGTTATTTGGGGAAGTTTATAAGTTAACCAATTAGTAAAGTAAATTATCAATTATATCACAAAATTAACCAATTCTATAGGCAAAAAATCCACTTCCAATAGGCATTTTTTTTTGTCTACTCACGCCCAATTAGATAAGATTATAAACGTGAATGAAATTTCATTTTCAACGTATGCATTATGTGATGCAAAATTTCACAAGCGAATAAATACATAAAATTTCAACGGAAAAAAAAAAGAAAAAAAAGAAAAATGTGATAATGATGTTACAACAATCAACATATCACAATTCTAATCCGTGCATCGCATGGGGTACAAACTAGTTAAAATTTAAAACCCTAAAACACAAACTCTAGGTTAGGCACCAAGGCACCTAAGATTTTGCACAAACTTCCACTACCACGGCCTACTAGTTGGGCTAGCGACGTGCCAGCCTAGCACTCGGACGATGGCAGCCAGCCCCCCACCATCTAGTGGCTAGCATCAAAATAGTTTCTTGCGATAGTGCAAAGGGAGAGAGAACAAGAAGGTCGCCAATTGAGGCACAAGCCCACAGCTCTACCGCAACATCTCCCACCATGGCCGACCACCACGAAGGTGGCAGTGGTGACACGTGGTGTTGTTCACAAATCTATGGAGAGAAGAGAACAGATAGCAAGAGGGAGACGAAAGAGAGAGTGAGGGGAGGGACCGGCAACCTCTCCTCACCAAATGGCAGCTTGATAGTGTCGAATGCTAGAGCGCAGTCGTGCAAAGAGAGAGCTAACAAGAGAGAGATAGGGAATCGTGAGAGAGTGTTTACAAAAGAAATAGAGAGGAGAATATGTAAAGCCCAAACTCATCCATCCTTATAGTATTTACAGGTGTCAGGGTTGATTTTTCTCCCTAGTTGGCGTAAGCTGAACTCTAGAGGTCCAACTCTAAATGAAACCCATAACAACTAGGTCAAGTCCGTGATAATTATTCGTTGATTTTAAAACAATTTCCGAAAATCCCTCAATAATAATATTAAAAATAATCAAGTTCATTCTCAATATTTAGAATTGAAAAATTTGTCAGAAACCACCTTTAAAATATGACTTTTTGGTGCAGCTACCTTATAATTTTTTTTTAACGAAATCACCATATAAAATATTTCCGGTCAAATCCAGCCACCTCAACCTCTTTTTCGGCCAAAAAACAAACTGTAATGACCGAACTACTCATATATTTTGCCACTTTTGTAGATTAAATGAACCACGTGCAACTCATATGAGGGTAGTTTGGTCAACTCACTTTATTTTTTGGCCGGAAAAGAGGTTAAGGTGGCTTGAACTTGATTGCAAATATTTTATAAGGTGGTTTCGTTAAAAAAATAAAAATTATAAGGTGGTTGCATAAAAAACTCGTATTTTAAAAGGTCGTTTTTGACAAATTTTTCTTTATAATTAAAGAGAATTAAATACGAGAATATGATATTTATCGTTAAATTTCAACAAATCACACACATCATAAAAAAATTTAAAATAGAGAAATAAATACGTAAACACGATTATCGTATAGTAAAACGATTATTATTTCAAAGAAGTATTCCGGAATATTTTGGTATAACATACATACGGTTCATAGGGTAACCCTCAAATATTATTTATTATGAAATCGATTAATGGAGGGTAAGGCTTCTAGTTGGGCCTAGGGCATAAAGGAACAATGTAGAATGCTTAACAAATTGAGACGGTCAATGACAGTAAATTCCACATTGTTGATGCATGAGTATCTGAAATGTCGAAGGGTCATTCCCCATATAAAGTCTTGTTAATATGCACTTAGGGTATTAGAGGATAGCGTGCACATTCGAGTAAGTCCAAGGCTATATTTGAATATTTTATTTAGGCGAAATGTCTAACTTGTATGATAGATATCATGATATAACCTCATTATCTCTCTAGATTTCGTACCTCTCAAGCAAGATGAAACATCTTATCTATTTATTTTGTACACTATGATGATCCACAATGTAAGGTCTTTATTTGAAATGGGTTAACATTATGGATGCATGTGTATGTTATATCTGAAATAAATAAATTTTATTTATTGTTCTGTTAACCCATAAAAATACCTAAACATGTTTTAAAACCCCTAGTAAGAGTTGTAATTTTTTTTAAAAAAAAGTTACGGGGTTTAATACGACTTATATAGTTTTATGACCTAAATTTTTCTCTTTATTTATTTTTTATATCTTTTGTCTTCATTGTTGTTTCTTTTGAATTTATATTTCTAAGTAAGGAGTGGGATTGTGGACTCGCAGAGTTACCCTTGTATTCCTAGTCACTACACAATTTATTCAGTGGAATGTTTTATTCTACACAATTTTCTTAATACTAAAAAAGTAAGTTTAGTTTAGAGGCCGATGCGCTAAGTGGAAAGATGTTAGGTATCAAGCCTAAACATGTTCAAGGACCCGAGGTCATGGGGTTGTAGTAGAAGGGTTCGTTGTGAGCGGGTAGCTATGAAACGAGCCAAACACGAGCTATTGCAAGCTAGGAGCGAAGGAGGTCAAGTCCATTGAAGAATTCGCATGGAAGCATGCTGTCCGGGCGGGCAACCAAGTGGCCCGGGTGGGCGCCTAGGCAGAACACCTCTTTGGGCGTGCAGCAGGCTCCACCCAGACGGGCAGCTTCCAGGCCCGGGCAGGTAACGCTGCCAAGCTGCAGTGCACGCTAGTTTGCGGCAATTTGCTACGAAATTAATTTCCATTTTTTTGCATTATTATTTTAGATTCCTAATTTGATGTAATTAAGAATTTACTAGATCGATCACTTAGGAAGTATTATCTTGTACGCTTTTAGTATGTTTCCTAGATTCGCTATGATTAGGATTCTAAGATAATTAGCTTGTGGAACGGTTTCAATTCGTAGTTAGAGTTCAGTTAGGACTATAGTAAGGGCTATTTCTATATAAAGACTTATATGGCCTATGAAATTGGTATCCTAGAAAAAGAACCAAATCAGTTAGAGAGAAAATGCTTTAGGAATGAACTCAAACACAGTTGTGTAGAGAGATTATAGTGGATTCATGGTTTTTCCCAATTGGATTTTCTACGTTAAAATTCACATGTGTTTTGCATACTTTTAATCATGTTTTTCGCACCAAATTTCCTAACAAGTGGTATCAGAGTATCAGGTTCGAGATCGATGGAGAAGGTTTTTGGTGGAAAGTTTGAGGTTGAATTGTTCAACGGGAAGAATAATTTTGCATTATGGCAAAACACGGTGAAAGATATCCTCATTCAACAAGGGCTTCATGAGACCCTTGAGGAAAAGATCCCTGACATGATGGAGTCTTTAAAGTGGGAAACTATGGAGGTTCGTGTAGTAAGTACCATCCGATTGCATCTTGCTCGTGAACTGAAGTATCATGTCCTTGAGGAGCATAATCCAAAGACTCTTTGGAATAAGTTGCAGAAGATGTGTATGTCTACATCGTTAGCAAATAAATTGTTTCTTAAGAAAGATTTGTTCGAACTGAGGATGGACGACGATGATGACTTGAATCACACATTAACAAATTCAATGGCTTGATCACCCAGTTGGCATTGTTGGATGAGAAGTTCAAGGATAAAGACCAAGCGATGATGTTGTTGGTGTCTCTACAGAAGAAGTACAAACCAGTTAGGAGTTTTTTGTTAGTGGGAAAAACTAATCTACGCATGGATGAAACTATGTTGGTCCTTCTTTAAGCCGATAAGTTGATGAAGCACGATGGTGGCGGTGGCTCAAGTGCCTTGACATCCGATCAAGGACTTGCAGTTGAAGCACAAAAAAAGTCAGGGAAAGCCAAGAAGCCAACATCCAATATCAAGTGCTTTTATTGCGATGGAAAATTTCACTACCAAAATCAGCGTCCCATTACAAAGGAAGACTTGAGAGCTTGCAAGGAAAGGCGAAGCCAAGGGATGGCGGCAACAGCAATAGAGTTAGATAAGGAGGATGCACTCTTTGTGGGAGAGAAGGAGTCTAAGACCACTACGCTTGAGTGGGTCTTTGATTCGGGTTGTTCCCAACATATTTGCTTAAGTAAGGAGTGTTTCTCGGACTACGAGGAAGTCGAGGGAAAAGAGGTGGTCTTGGCTAATGACCAAAGGACTAAGATCCATGGAATATGAACCGTTGACATCAAGATTGATGATGGGCGTGTTCTAAAGATGACAAAAGTGAGGTGTGTACCAGATTTGGGTAAGAATCTTATCTCGTTAGGAAGGTTAGACAAATTGGGGTATGAGAACCACATTAGAGGAGGCCGCTTGGAGATACTCAAAAGGAATCGAGTGATCTTGAAGGGCGCAATGAATAGTGCAACCTTTTCATGCTTGAGGGAGAGGTTCAAGTTCAAGGGGAGGCGTCTATAGGGCGCCTCAATGGTGATTGATCAAGCAAGCCACATATTTGGGCTTGAGGGGAGGTTTGTTAGGTATCAAGCAAATATGTTCAAGGGCTCGAGGTCATCGGGTTATAGTAGAGGGGTTCGTTCAAAGCGGGTAGCTAGGGAACGAGCCAAACACGACCCATAGCAAGCTAGGAGCGAAGGAGGGCAAGTTTGTTGAAGAATTCGCATGGAACCATGCTGCCCGGGTAGGCAGCCCAGTGGCCCGGGTGGGAGACGCTGCCAAGCTGTAGTACACGCTAGTTTGTGACAATTTGCTACGGAATTAATATCCATATTTTTGCATTATTATTTTAGATTCCTAATTTGATGTAATTTCGTATTTAGTAGATTATGTATTTAGGAAATATTATCTTGTAAGCTTTTAGAAAGTTTCCTAGTTTTGCTATGATTAGGATTCTAAGATAATTACCTTGGGGAAGGATTTTCATAGTTAGAGTCCAGTTTGGATTGTAGTAGGGGCTGTATCCGTATAAAGACTTGTATGGCTTATGAATTTGGTATCCTAGAAAAAGCACCAAATCAGTTAGAGGGAAAGTGCTTTAGGAAGAAACTCAAACACAGTTGTGTAGAGAGATTATAGTGGATTTATGGTTTTTTTCCAGTTGGGTTTTCCACGTTAAAATTCTCGTGTGTTTTGCATACTTTTTATCATGTTTTTCACACCAAATTTCCTAACAAAAGATAAAACACACTTTGCATACCATGATTATCAATCCAGATCATTTGTTACAAAACTTAATGAAATTGGGTATAGGTTGGAGGTTCCAAGCAACGAAGCCTATTAATTGCATTTGAAACTGAATTTTAAACCTCAAAAGCTAGTTTTTTTTAATTTACTTTTTTAATCACAAAATCAAATGTTCAAAAATTAAGGTGGCGCAACTATTATTTATAAAGGGACAATTATACGTATACACTTGGTGTAAAAAAAATGATTATACACTCTTAACTGTATTTAACAAGTTGCAAGCTGAAGGGATTTCTCTATTATTTTATCAGCATTGTTGCATTAATAGTACTCCCTCCGTCCAAGAATTACCTTTCCAGTGTGACTTTAGGCAATTTTTAAGGAGCTTTGACTTTGGGTGGTTTTTTTCCATTTTACCCCCAAGTTAATTATGCTTAGTTCAATATTTAATCTCTCTTATCAACCATCATATTTTTAACCAAAAAAATAAAAAT
>BSSO01006108.1:0-12340 GCA_030267885.1 Mesembryanthemum crystallinum
TTAAAGCAGTTTGGGAGAGCGGTGGTCCATCCGTCTCTTCCATTCAACAAGTGATTTCTCACTTAAAACCTGATTTAACTTGGTATTTGCAAAATCAAAATTCATTTAATCCCCAGTAAAGCGCCCGACATGGCTCAACATTCACAAAGCATTTAACCTTTCCCCAGTGAAGCGTCACCGACGCAGTTTTAAAACACACCAAACCCGATTTAACTCGGTATTTCACTAAACCGGTTTTCAACCTTTTTAAGCAGTCTAAGAGAACGAAATCCAATTTGTTCCTCTCATTCAACAGGTGGATCTTCACCTTAACAGACATTAAGCCCGATTTTACTCGGTACTTATAAAACAAGTTTTTTCAACAAACCTTTTTCAGCAGTCTGAGAGAACGAAATCCAATTTGTTCCTCCCATTCAACAGGTAGACCTTCACCTTAACACATATTAAACCTGATTAACTCGGTATGTCACAAAAAAAAAAAAAAAAAAAAGGTTTCTCCAAAAACCTTATTAGCAGATTGAGAGAACAAAATTCAATTTGTTTCTATCATTCAACAAGTGGACACTCACCTTAACACATCGAACCCGATTTAACTCGGTACGTGCAAAAATAGGTTTTCGACAAACCTTTTCAGCAGTCTGAGAGAACAAAACCCAATTCGTTCCTCTCATTCAACAGGTGTCTAACCACCTCAACACACATGTCACTCCGCAAGAGCAATCCAGACTCGCCATTCAAAGCGGGTCTCGGACTACTTTGACTTTCACTCGTCCCCAGAGCTCAGTCAAAGTGGGGGCTTCTATAGACACCCTAATCGGTGTCCCTTAAGTCCTCGCCCCGCCCGATTACGATAACGATAGTCGACTTGGAAATGATGAACACCTAAGTCAAGATCATTCTGGGCTCCTACCAAAGATTTTGACTTTTCATGGCGTAGCCCTCGCTCTAAGCTTTCCAAAACTTCAAACGGCTTCTCAATCGGAGCCCCGGATCAAAATTTATGGACGTATCTATATTTCGGCACAAAACCTAGCGGTAAACGGTTCAAGTATCCGCCCAAAATTTCCCCGGGAATCTAAAATGGACCGAGATCCATGGATACATACCATATTGGGATTTTTAAGTACAACCTACGTTTGAGTTCTCGACCAATTAGAATTCAATTGTACAGCAAAAATCTCAGACCGCCGGGCAAAAACTCAGACCGCCAAGCCGGTCTGGCAGACCGTCAAACCGGTCTCATCGCCGGTCTGGCGGTGGGAGCATGTGGTCCCAGACCTGTTTTCCTTCGTCTCCTTCCACATTTTTGCACCTATAAATACATCCTAAACCCCTTCATTCAAGGGAGGACTTTTTAGACAGCATTAAGAGAGCAAACTTGGAAACTTAAGAACCCTTTTTAAGAGAATTAACCTTTCTTTAAAAGAATCATTCTTAAGAACACCATTGTGATTAGCAAGGAGCAACCGAGGGACTTTGAACACTAATCTCAAGTGTATAAGGGAACCATAAACTCACAAAACATCCCAAACACCCTTACACCTCCAAAATCATCTCCACCTTCAACCACATTTATCCCAAACACACATCTCAGCACCACAAATCATATCCAAGCACCACAAATCATCCAAGCACCACAAAATCAAATACCACTCAAGCACCCATTCTACATCCTCCGGGGATCGAGATCTTGCCAAGATCATACTCAAGCAAAAGGTGTTCTAATCCAAGGAGCTATCCTGAGGGCACACTACTTTGGTGACGATCTGTTTCCCATCATTCTTCATTTCTTTTTTGGCATAACATGTTTATTATCATGATTAACTCTTAGATAATATTCATCATGTGATTTGTTGGCTTGACTTGTCTCTAGATTCAAATAAATCATGCATGAAACGAATCTCATGTTCACTTGGCTAAAACACAATTATTGGTAGATAATATGTGATAAACCACCTAGACATAAATTAGAAATCGGGCTAAAATATTGAACATCATGTGAGTGTAATGGCAAAACTTTAAATCCATTTGAATAGATCTCATATCCCCGAACTCGAGTCTCTTTTGGGCAACATGAAGTCACGCCCTATATCGGGAATCGAACGCATTTTGGCTCGATCATGGTATCTTTCTAGATATTCGTGTTCGATGCCTTCGCGGTTTCCATGTTCCTAAAAACATGGTCGTGACTTCTTTACCTTGCAAAACAAACCGAACAAAACATGATAAAACTGGTTACGACGCCTCAAGTCAACACCTAAAACACCATGTGCATGCAGTAATGCGGGGACATCTTCCTCCCTCCCCCCCGAGGGAGGGGGATCGGTCTTGGTTCCCACACTTGGTGATATGAATAGTACCCATCAGACCATTTAATCTTTCCTTAACCATGAAATCCTTGGGGTATCACACTTATCTCCACTCAAAGAACACAACATTCTCGTTATGCACTAGGAACTCATCTAGCCCCAAAATCCACCCCTGCTAGGTGGCGCCTCCAACAGAGGCTGCTGGTGATACCAAGATTCGCTCTCCAGGTTGAGGACTAACCCCACAAACCACTAGAAGTTTTTCCAACATGCTTTATCATCACTCGCATGCTCTTAGAATCTTCCGAAAAGGTCACCCATCCCAATAATACTACTACCAGCAAAGCACACTTAACTGTGAAGTTTCTTAAGTTTGAGCTTTCTCAAAAGAAGATGCACCTTTGTGATATGAGTATTATCATCAAGACATTTAAGCTTTCATGGTTAAGGAAATTTTAAATGGTTTGATGGTACTACTCATGTTACCAAGGTGCACCTTCTTTTTAGAGAGGCCAAACTCAAGAAACTCCACATTTTAGCATGCTCGCCTGGTAATAGTAATGGAATGAGTGACCTCCTGGGAAGTTTCTCAAGAGTATGCGAGTGAGCACAAAGCATGCTGGAAACACTTGCAGTGGTATGTGAGATCATTCCTCAACCAAAAGATGGGATCTTGGTAGCACCAGCAGCCTGTGTTGAGGCTGAGGTGTTACAAATGGTATCTAAGCAACCCTGTGACCGCGTGCTGAGCCTATGAGCCAGGAGTGCCTCGTCGGTCGCCTAGCTGGGGTGGATCTGGGACTCGATAAGTGCCCATGTGCAACGAGGACGTTGTATTCTTTCAGTTGAGGTGAGTTTAATACCCTAAGGATTTCATGGTTGAGGAAATTTTAAATGGTGTGATGGTACTACTCATATCACCAAGGTGCATCTTCTTTTCAGGTAGGCAAAATCCAAGGAACTACACAATCAAGCGTGCTTGGCTGGCAGTAGTATTGGGATGGGTGATCTCGTGGGATGTTTCTCAGGAGCATGCAATTGAGAAAAAAGCATGATGGAAAAACTTGTGGTGGTCTTTGGGAGCATATCTTGGTAGTAGTAGTTGCTTGTGTTGAGCTGGGGTGTTATAGTGGAGTAAACTACAAAATTCACACTTGACTTGTTATAGTAGGAGTCATTAAGCAAGACAACTAGTGCACTATGGAGGCTTTTCTTTATGGTCAAAGATAGGACTAGACGAGTTAAACTATTTCACTATTGCAACAACGACCAATCGATATGTCCAAGAGTTAATGCAAGCATAAGGGAGTTTCGTGAAATTATTCTTTCAAAAAGATAACATTTATTCTTCATTCATATTCATATTTTGGTTGCAGAAAGAAGTCTCTCTTTGCTAATGGATAATGCACAACCTAACCGTTTGGGTATCTCTATACATCCTGATTGAAGTAGAGGTGGCAAAATGCACCCTAGATATTCATGATTAAGAATCCTATCAGTAACATGAGATATCATGAGGTTATCTTTCTATGGAAGCCACCTTACTGTAAGGATGTGGAGAGAAGACAAATTTAGAGAATAACCTCAATGAGCAAAAGATGTGGAGAGAAGAAAAATGTTTATAGAGTTCAAACTAAAGCAAGCTCATAGTTCACAAACCCAAACCCAATATCCAAAAATAGTTGCTTAAGATAATGTATATGGTTAGACTAGAATTGTGAGAAAAATATTTGGTTTAAATGGAACTTAGCTTTTAACCACGGTGATCTTCATTTGGGAAATCCTTTGATCCTGTGGCCATTCTTGTAATTCAAGTTGAGATAGTTTAGAAAAGTGGTTGAACTTTATGGTGTGATTGATATGGGGAACTTTTTGTTCCCCTTTCTTCAAGCATCCAACAAATAAATTGGAATTTATGAGGGCCTAACTAGCCCTATATTATCACGAAATAAAACTTTGAGGGTAATTAAATTTCAGTGAGGTATATTGAGGTTTAACATAAATACAAATAGGTATTCCGACATTTAAGAAAATACATTGAGGTATACTTTGAACAGTCAAAGATGACGTGGCATTGTATTTTAAAAAAAAAAAAAAATTGTTCAATTTTTAGGATTTTATGACCATAATGCCCTTATACCTTGTTGAAATTCTTAAGTAAAAAATAAACTGGCTCTTTCTTTTTGGGTAAACACATAGTGCGTTGTATTTAGATATTTGTGTGTTTTTAAAAAAAAAAAAAAATTGTTCTTTTTTTTTATTGGGAAATTCTACTTGGTGCCATTGTGGTTTAGGAAATTCTACATGGTGTAATTTATTTTTTTCGGTTCTATGTGGTGCCATTGTACTCTTGACAATGTCTGTCATGTGACCCAAATATATGAGAACATTAAATTTTCAGTCATTTATGTGAAATGACTATAATGTCATTAATGAAACTCGTGTATACAACATGAAATGCAATTCATTCACACCCCCTAATTGTCAAACCTTATTAACACTAATCATTTACCTAACATTTTTCAGTTCATTCAACCTGACTAACGTTAAGTTTTCAGTCATTTATGCTGGTGAGGGTTGTGAGTAAGGAGGGGGAAGATATTACCTCAGTTAAATGGGTAAAAGGGGAGTAGGTAATGAATTTGACGGAAAACATAACGGATGGTCACGGGAGAGACATTTTCAAGAGTACAATGGCACCAAATAGAATCGAAAAAGAAAAATTACACCATGTAGAATTTCCCAGACCACATTGACACCACGTATAATTTCCCTTTTTTATTCTATGTATCAGTTATAAAACCTCCAACCTTTACAAGGGTTTTTTTTGACATTTCACTTGCACTAGTAACGGAATTCTCATTTACACTCAACTTCACTAAAGTAGTATATCTCAATGTATTTACTGAAACGTTGTTATACCTATCTGTGTTTACGTTAAACCTCTATATACCTCACTGACATTTACCCAAACTTTTATTACCTAATGTTAAGATGATAGCATTGCACTCTTTATAGTTTGGTAAAGAAACGTTTATGCTTCAATAGTTGCCCTCAATGGTCTGTAGTGTGCTTTTATGATCATTTCATAATGATTTGAAAAATTAATATATTGGCATGTCTCTAAATGTCGCAATAATAAGTTGTTAGGGTTAAGGAAATATGTTGAATGATGAGGGATGAGTTTGGTTAGTAAAATCTTTCATTTTCATACCTAAATAGTTAGCGTGAGGGCACCATATAGATTTCCTGAAAATTGAAAGGTGCCATGTAGATTTCATAAAAGCACTGTACACTATGCAGAAAGTGAAAAACAAAGGAACACCATATAGAAATTCCCATAAAAAAATTCCGTTTAGTAACCACCACAAAAAAATAAAAATAATAAAAAAAATCGTTGTACAACTTTTGGTAATAAACTCACAAATCTTCATTTGCGTATTATTTCACCATTTCGTTCTATTCTCCTCATATTCAACTCATTATTCGAGAAAAATAATTTGTGCTCTCAAGTTATAGCATGTTTGGCCTGCCTTTTAGTAATTTTAACTTTCCCCTCTCACATGCCTTATCCGCACGACCCTCTTGCTGCGCTTCTACCTTTTTAAAAAAAAAAAAAAAAATACTTTTAAGGGGTTAGACGCGTTGGATCGGAATATGATGTAGGGGAAGGAATGATAGAGAGGAAGAAGTTAAATTCTTAAAATTTAGGCCAAACAGGCTCGTAGTGTCATCGAAGCCTCTAGTTACACCTCTATACTCCATCCAAGTTCCAATAAGTTCTGTTCAAACTATGAGTAACTTAATGTTATATAGTCATATTTACCAAATCACGCTAATTTTGCAAGGCTTCATCTTTAATTAATGTATGTGTAAATAGAAGATATTCTAATTCCGTCTTAATTGTGCACACTACTTAAAAATATTACATGTGTGAATGATCTGATCCCAACTAAAAGCTTAATCTGATAGTTGGAGATCCAATCAATTATATATCTCCTAATACGCCCCCTCACGTGAGTGTCCTTTGGGATTGAAGCATGGATCATGCACAAGCCCACCATACATTTGCTAACGCTCAACTATAGAAGGAATCTCTATCTACTATAGGAGCATGAGGGTTCCCAGGATTCGAACTTAGGGCGTATTGGTCACTGAAACTCTGATACCATGTGAAGGAACCAAAGCAACCAAAAGTTTATACTTTTGGTTGGAGGTCCAATCAATTATATATTTCCTAATAATATGGTTAACGCATGAATTATCTCTCCAATATGGTAAGCCTTGTCAGCATAATATTGAGATTCTACCATCGTTTTAAATATCGAAAGTCTCCGTGGGGTTGTACATGATACGCATGTTATGTTCAATCTTGTTTACATCGGTCTATGTGTCTTGCTTGTACCAAAAAAGAAAAAAAAAAAGAAAAAGAATGCTAAGGGAGTAACTGGACCCAAAAAAAAAAGAAAAAGAAAAAAAAAAGGTTGCGGATAAGGTTGTAAACATCAGGAATTGATATAAATAAATGTAGTTTTTTTTTTTTTTTTTTTTTGAGCGAATAAATAAATGTAGTTGATACCTTTTGTTTTCACAGCAAGAATTGGAACCTCGTCCCTAGAATTGTTTCCCACATCCATTTCTGATCATGTATTTTTCAGCCTGCATTTTGAAAAAACTTATCATTATCATTAGTTTTTGATGTAAAAGATCAAAATAAACTTCATCATCACTATACAAAACATCAATACTTCTATTTTATGTTACATTAAAAAAATGTCACTTTTCAATTTATAGTTCGGAAAAATATAGTCATTACACTACTTACTAGTTCATGTAATTTCTTAAACCTCCACCTGAAAATTCTTGAATATCAATATTTACAAAATATAGAGGAACATAAGATTATCCGCATTTAAAGCTAAAATGAAATTCTCACGAAAAATCCTCAATCTTAAACCTGACATAAAATAATAAGTTAGAAATGCAAACTTCGCGTCACTGATAGGATGAATATATAAACTTAACAAAAAGTATTACGCCCAAAACTCAAAATTAAAAATGTCAAAAATGAGTAGCATTTCAAAACAGAATTACTATAACCAAAGCGTAGCAATTCTAAACACCTCATAAATGGAGATCAAATAAAAGAGAAAGATGAGAGAGATAGTTAACTCTGGATAACCAAAAATTGGGATGTTCATTTTCTTTGAAAGGAGGAATTCAGGAGTGCGAAGGTCCAAATTGGAGAGAGAGAAAAAGGTAGGGAGAACAATTGAAGAGGGTATAGTCTTTTATTTAGGTAATTCCCAAAGTTTTCGGTATTCTCATTGAGAGAAAATAGATGCTACTTCGAGACGATAAAATAGTAAATTATTGTTATTCTTTAGTGGTATTTAACGAAAAATACTGAGCATTGGCAAGACCTTTTCTTAGTTATCTTTACACTTTTATAAACATATTAGTTTGTTGGGTTTTCTTTTTTGCACAAAATAATTAATTATCTATGTTAAAACTTATTGTCCAAAGATTAACTGATAAAAGTTGTAGAGGGTAGATAAAGCCCTAAAGCAAAACCATATTCTAGGATTTGAACAATCAAAGTTACAAAAACTGTACATCATGATCCCTCCTCCTACAACCACGTATACATATTATTTCCTATCCCAGACATTTATTCACTTTTAAATTGACCTCAGCATTTTGTAATAAATTAAATTTTAGAATGATTTTTAACAAGGGCCTAGCTCAAGCTAAACCATGCCTACTCATTAGTTCCCGCCTAACTACTTTTAGGGCCCGTTTGACCAAACTTCTCCGAACTTCTACTTTTCCGTTCACATTTCTTCTCCACCTCCCCCTCTTCCACCACCTCCTCCACCACATTTGACTTCTAAGAAGTTAAAATAGGGGTAGAAGTAGAAGTTACAAATTGGAGCTTAATTTGCTTGTAGTATTAGGGTTTTTGACATCTAATAATGCATCCCACTAAAAGAATCATTAGTAAGTGCTAAGGCAACAAAAAGCTAACCAGAGCAATAATGTACAATTACGGTATGAAGTATAAAAGGCTACTCATACAATAAAGAAGAAAAAGGAGAAATAAGGGAAATATATTGCAAGAATTTAAGGGCATATATGGAAAAAGATAATATCAGATTTTTCAAACAACACTGCTCAAGTAGAAAAGGACACGGGTAGTAGCAAATTAGTTCCAATTTGGGTAATATGTATGTATAAAAATGGTTTTTTTTATCAATCCCATATCGAAGAAGGAAGTGGGAGGTGAAGCAACTTATATGTATAAAAATCGAGGGCCATGATTGGAACAAATCATGCATTTTTGAAATGTGGCTCCCTGCTATCATACATGCACAAACAAACCGAGTGAACCCCGAAAAAAGATATCCGGCCGGGTAAAGGTGGTGAAGCAAATATAGGACGCCACATCATCACCTCATTTAATACTATTTTCTTGAAAAATAACAAAAAAAAAAAGTATGTAATTGTAAAGATTTGAACCTATGACCTCTAATTAAATATAAACATAATGAGACAATAACCATTGCATCTATCCTTATCACATGTTAAAATATGTTAAAGATTTTACTATATGGGGTTGAAATCATGAGACATTTAATAACAACTCAATCTTTTTTAATATCTTTTCACATTTGTAAATTGAAAAATCTTTTTTAGAGTTACTAATTATAATAGCTTGTATATAATATACAAAATAAATTGTAAATTATCTATTTATGATTATAATATTATTTATCTATGAAATATTAAGGAAAAAATTATACACATCATATCAACAAATTAAAAGCAAAGTACCCTAAAATATGAAAAATCTAAAAATATCAAAAAGAAAAAAGTATACATGTATGAGAATGTATAAAAATGTATATTTTTATCAAGAAAACTTGGATAAGACAAAATATCTTACAAATACATGACAATTATGATATGACTCTCATAGGATTATTAGTTCTTAAATAGTATGAAAAACTCAACTGGCCTATCCTTTGGACAATTAAGAGTATAATCAAATTCAAAATTTCTCTTCCAATTTAAAAAAAAAAAAAAAGGAATCTAAACATAGTGGACGAATGCCATTTTTTTAGAATGTTTGCTTTTTTGTGTTTACTAATTGTAAGGAAACATTCTACTTCGGATACCTGCGGTTTGGCGTAATATTATTTTGGGTGTATAAGGTTTGCATATTCCCAATTGAGTTACCTGAGGTTTTGGAATAAATTGCACTTTGGGTACCTAAGATATGGTGTTTACTTTTTTTGGGTCCAAAATTTTGTGTATTATCACTTTCGATACCCAATATTTTGAAAACAATATCACTTTGGGTCCATAAAACCTTCCAAAATGGGAATATGCAAACCTCAGGTACTCAAAGTGAAATTATCATAAAATCCTAGGTACCCTAATTGGGAATATGCAAAATTAAGGTACCCAAAAACATTACATAAAACCTCAGGTATCCAAAATGAAAATTTTCCTTATAAGAAAAAAAATTTGATGTAAGTTTAATTTATGCAAATAAAAAAAGGTCTTAAATACTTTATCAATTATATAATAAAACAAATATACTCCCTCCGTCTCACGAAGGTCTTTAAGTTGGACTTTTCATGGTCTCCAATGCAACACGACCATGAGTAATTGTAATTTTATATAAGAAAAAACTATAAAATGATGATATTATGGAAATAAGTATTTTTATTTTGTAAATCTTTATATATTCTTCCAAATTAGTGGTCAAACTTTTTTTATCTTTGACCTCAAAATGTCAAATGTAAGGAACTTCATGAGATGAAGGGGTTGTACTATTGAAGCATATCAGACTAAGAAATTACATGAATGAACAACAATTGACCCAGACATTATTTATAATGAAAATGAAAAAAAAAACAAACAAATACTCCCTTTGTCCCAATTTGTTTGTTAAGTTAGAGTTTTGCATAGTTTTCAATGACGATCTTTGACCACTATTTTCTATCATTACATATTAGTAAAAAAAGAAAAAATATATAATTGAAATGTTATGAAAGTATATCTTAAGACAAATCTAAGTAATCTAACTATACAAGTTTCATTTTGTCAATCAATATATTTTTCATCCAATCAAGGGTCAAAATTTAGTAATTTTAACCATAAATAGTCAAAACCTTACAAACAAAATGGAACAGAGAGAGTAGTAAATAATAATAGAAGTAATAACGTCTTTATAATAAATAGAACCCTTTATTATGTATATTAAAAAAAGGACTACGTATGGTTCCATGCATAAAACAGGATATTAAAACTAGCTTATTTTAATCTAAAGAAAACCAATTAGTAAATCAGTGATAACCCATGCATCGCACGGGAGAATCTTACATTATATTAAAAGGGAGAATATGAATTGGACTCCGCCACGTATTATACTATCATTAGTTGACAATTGGAGGATAAATATGTCATTTAACTTGGTCTAAGCCAAAAAAAAGAGAGAGAGAGAGAGAGAGAGAGAGAGAGAGAGAGAGAGAGAGAGAGAGAGAGAAATAAATTGTAAAAATGAGCTCTTTAATAGCTATTGTAATAAATAGATTCAATCTAAAATATTTACATCTATATTCAACTGTATCGTGAATTTTGTAAGAGATAAGTTAGTGATGAAGGAAGTTATAAAAAGTTCAAATGGTTACTAATAATCCTCTAATTTAATGACTAAATTCTCGAAAAAGAAATTATGGTAACAAAGTTATATTTGGGACGATTTGAACAAGATGATAACAAAAGTTTCAAATAATGAAAAGAATACTCATTTTATTTATATTTTCATTTAAATGATCTTTACTTTTTTCACCTAATTGTATTCGTTTTATCAATTGAAGATGGCTATATTAGTTAATTATTGATATCAAATGACATTATATCTTTGACTAGCTAAATAACATGACTTTATGTCCTAATAAAATGACGAACCTATAAATTAAAGGTACGACTTATATAGTGGCGGATCAAAAAATATCTTCAAGCGGGTTTTAGTTTATAAAATTTGAGATATTTTACCATAAATAGTTTTTATTTTTTTTATTTTTCCTAAATTAAACCATGCAAAAAAATGGGAGACAATCGAAGTGGTGCCTAGGCATCCACTTAAACCCCCTCCACACGCAATTAGACATATTAATATATCGTGGAAAATAAATCATGATGTTATAGATATAAAATAAACATCAGAGATTATCAAACATAGTTCAACCCGTGCATCGCACGGGAAAATATACTAGTTTTATTTTTATAAGGGGGTTCCCACAATTTTTTTTTTACAAGGGAGTTTTTTCCAAAAAGTCTATTTTATAAAGCGGTTCCACACAAAATGTCCTAAAAATAAATCCAATAACCCAGAGAACGTATATAAAACACATAGGAGAAAGAAGTAGTACACGCGATTTACCACTCTTGTATCCTGTAACTGGCAGTTGATACATAAAATATATAGTCACGAGTTACTCTTAATCAAACGTAGAACAAGGATCTTATAGTTTCACCCCCAACTTTGTAAGGCTCGCCCCTAATAATATACCTTGGTTATAAGTAAATGAACTCGTATAACGACACTCAAGTAGGATCTTCATCCTCTAGATCTCCCTAACTTGAATCTCTTTTCTTTTTTTCGATTAAATTTTTTTTTTTCCAAATTTTTTTTTTCTTTGGATAGTACTGTTGGAATTTAAGTTTCAAAATTATAATATTATTATGTATTAAATAAAAATCAGTTTTTATTCTCCAATTAATTGGTTTTTATTGTTATAATCTTGCTATTTAATTATCAAAATAATGGTCATTATAATGATCATTATTTTGGGTATGTGGGGGTTACAATCCTAGTGCCTATATAAGCAATGTGTCACGGGCCGCCTCTTCCCAAATATCGTGACCGGGAATTGCATACTTTATGGATGACAAAAGACAGAATTGGTGGGATCCTCTATGGTAGAGGACATTCTGGAGTGTTCTTTAGAAGGAAGTTC
>BSSO01006109.1:0-12340 GCA_030267885.1 Mesembryanthemum crystallinum
AACGGAAGGTTACCATTTTTGGTGTCTATAAGGAGGAACTTCAATGGAAGGTTACCATTTTGACGGAATTCAAAGTACAAGGGTACCATATGAAGGTTTTGAAAGTTTTGGGCACGCTGTGAATTTCGCCTAAGTTCAGGGGTACACGTGAAATTTTCCTTTATATAAATACTTATCATCATATATACTTATAGTTTTATTTTAATATTGAAATAAGAGTTGGTGAATGCGTGCATAGCACACGTGGGCCAATAGTAATATATAAGTCAGTATATAGATATATAGATAGTCATGCACTCAAAGGCGCGCACACACAAGCTAAAGAAATCATGTCTTGGTTCACGGGCCCACACCAAACCAAATAACCATCGTGCGGCAAACATGAGGTACATCTGTCACAGGAATGGCATACCATCCCAAAAGAAATCAAATAATAAGAGTATAAGGCTATATTTGGCACCAAAATTTAGCTTTTGGCAGCTTTTAAGCAAACGTTACGGCTTGAAGCTTGAAGCTTGCAGCATGTTCTTTTTTCTCTCAGCTACCAAACAAGATTTGAAGCAACAGTTACAACTACAGCTCACAGCTACAGCTGATTTTGAAAGCTACCCATAACAACTTTCACTTGACAACTAGATTTTGAGTAAAAGCTACAGCTTGAAACTTGCAGGTTGTTCTTTTTCTCTCAGTTACCAAACAAGAATTGAAGCAACGGCTACAGCTACAGCTAATTTTGCCAAACATAGCCTAAATAGAATTGTCTATGAAATCTAGAGAAAACAAAGATAAATCTAGAAGTAGAATCCTGGAATCAAAGGTGAATATCAACGCCCTTTACGAGTCCTCGCCGAACTCGACCCATCACCCCTACAAGAAGTCACGCCCTGGGAACATGGTGGAGAACAGGAGAGACATCTTCTGACGCTCCTACCACTAGGGGATTATTGCCTTCTCGGCGCTGCATGGAAGCACGTACAGCCTGGCTAGAATCTGGGTGTGCAGCAGCATCTAGGATTGGCGCTCTTATCCATGTCACACTCTCATCTCATGAGGTGCGTCTTGAGATAATGAACATCTAAAAACCATCCATCACAATCAGCATAGTGTGCCCAGTTAGGCTCTTTGAGAATCATCAAGTCCGCAAACTCATCATTGACCTTGTCCCATGGCTGTTCATATGGAAGGAATGTAATGATGTAGTGCACTATATGTACCTCCCACCACGATGACGACCATGGCTAAAAGTTTCCTGACAAATGTATCCACATAAGCAACGATGCACTCCCGACGTAATGGGGCTCTATAGCTCAGGATGGAACTTCTACGACTACAATGAAGCAGGCACATCTGCTCAAGGCTCTCTATGCTGGGAGTATGACTGGCTACAACATGCCTACGAGGGTCCTCAGTAACCTCGCGCGCAAAGGAACGCATGGCCTCACCAAACTCGGCCACGGAAGGGCAATCCTTCTTCATTAGAGGTTGGGTCGTAATACACTCGCATGAACTCTAACGGAAGCCTGTGAAAAGGCAGTCTCATCACTTACCATAAGAGAGGAGGGTCGGCTCAAGGGAGGGCCAAAGGGATCTCGGGTACGCTAGTACTAGTTAGCTATGTTTCTGAATGTTATACTCAAGGTGAGACGGGATTTGAACACCCTCAAAAGTCTCAACGACTGGTACAAACTCAGCTCGGGTAACAAGAACTGTGATACCCCAAATATTTCTATATTATTTATTATACGAAAATTCTCCTTTAAGCATTTCATTTAAATTATTTGATTTATTTGAATTATGAGATTTAATAATAAATATTAAATCCTTGTAATTAATTCTCTAAAGAAATTGAGAATTATATCGTTTGTGTGAAATGATTTAATTAGAAAGCAAATGGTTTTATTGGATTAAAAGGGCCTTAATCCTTGTTTTAATTAAATTGGGCTTTAAACCCCGATCAGCTTAGAGAAGAGAATTGGACTAGAGAGTATGGGCCTTAGGATTGGGCTTAGGTCAACTAGTGAAGCCTAGTCAACCTCAATTCCTATATGAGGAACACATGGGGTTCATTATTCACTTTACAATCCCCTCAAACTCTCTCTATAGGTAATTACACTTTCTCTCTCTAGAAATCCCCTCTTCCTCTCCTTGGCTGAGTTGGTTGGCCATGTGAGGCTAAGGTGGGCGGCCATGGTGGCCAGAGAAGGGTGGCACCGCCTCCCTTTCTCTTTCTTTTTCTTTCTCTCTTCTCTCTTTTCTCTTTCTTTTTCTCTCTCTTCTTTTTCTCTCTCTTTTTCGTCCTCTGTCTCTTGGCTGGGTGGCAGCCGGCAGGCCCAGGCCAGGGTGGCGCCACCCCTGGCGTCGCCGACGGCCTCTGGGACCAGCCAAGCCTCCACCAGGGGATGGGCCCCATCATGGGTCCCTCGCCCCTCCTCTCTTCTCTCTCGCCTAACTCTCTCTCTCCCTCACGCATGGCTGCCAGCCATGGCTGGCCGGTGGTGGCAGGTGGTGGTGGTGATGAGTGGTGGTGATGGGTGATGGTGGTTTTTGGTGTTTGATGGTTTTCTTGGAGAATAAGTTAAGGTTTTGTTTTTGAAAATTAATTGTTTTGATTTTATTTTTGATAAAGATTGTATCTTTTAATTCTGAAAATTAATTCAGTAATTAGAAATTGTGAAATTGTGATTTTTATGATTTCTAATTTCTGAAAATATTTATTTAATTTTCAGATTTGAATTTATTTCAAAAAGGTTGTATTTTTTCGTGTTTTGATGGAATTAGGAACTTTCTAAAGATTGATTTAGGAGTAATAAATTTTCCCTAATCATCTAACCCTAATTAGAGAGTCCTAATTACTCTAAATCATTAGAGTTGAATTTCCAAAAGTTTTCCTAGTTTAATTAGGAAGATTATAGAGTTTCCTATTTCTATTGGATTATATTTAGGAAATTTCCTATTTTCAATTATGGAAAGATCTTTATTTCTGTTTTCAAATTATATTTTCTAAGTTATTTAATTTTGAAAATTCATTTATATTTTCAGAATTAATCTTTTAGGAATTTAAGTCATATTCCTTTTCTTAATTATTAGATTTTCAATTCATTTACTAATTAGGAATTACTCTTTTATGTAGCAAATCTCGTGTGAACAACTTACGACCTTCGTGCTAGCAACTTTACTTCATTTAGGAGCATTTTCAATGTATTGAGCATGCCTTCTCTCCTATAAATCCGATGCATGATTCATAGTATTCTAGTGCCATATTTTCGAATTAATTGTATAGAATAGGTTATGTGCTAAACTAATTAATGGCATGTTTGGATAATCAATTGAATGATGAAATATGTTTTTTTTTTTTTTAAATTGCATGTCAAGTTATTTATAACATGAAATATGTTACTTGTTTCACATGGCTTATGAGTATAGTATGTTGAATTTATTGATGGTCATCTACATGCAACCATGAGACCATATGTCATTTTACATGAAAGATCATTCGTTTATGATTAAAAATTTATTATTTGAGTTCATATACCTTCGCATGGTAGCCGAAACTCTGTCGAATCTTATACTCAATAGCATGAACTATTATGTTATGCTAGGGCGGTCCCGATTCTTGAGTTTGACTTATAATAATCTTAAGCTTTCGAAATAACTCTTTTTCCTGCATATGGAATTACTTGAAATTGATTAATAAAGAGAATAAGACTCCTTTAGGCCAAAGGGAGTAAACATAGCGGATTTTATCAAAGTGTAAACCCAAAGGGTCATCATTAAGGTTGTGTCCAAAACTTGACTGAGCAAGACCGATAATGTTGGTCAGGGATGCCGATCCCCAAAGCCCTAATTCGTGCGTATGCGTGCATAGGGTGGTATGCATACCTTGAGTCTATAAGTTCATGGCTAGAATCTACTCATCATACAAACCAAACTTTTAACACTCTACTGCTCTATTTATTATTCACTGGTGCCGTGGTATGTAACTACCGGCTAGTGGGCTCTCTTATTTCTCTAAAGACGACACTTCTTATGTGTTAATTGATTGTCACACTTATGGGAATTACTCCTAATGAACCTTTACATGGTTATGTGCATTGAAAATGAATTTTGAAATAACCAAAACCTCTTTCAAGAGTGTGTTTATGAATTTTACATAGTTTGGATGCCTTACTCAGTTTGTACTGATTTTATGAATTTTTGTTTTCCCTGTGTGGCTGGAATGCTCTTGTTCCAGGTTGATTGAGTTATGGAGCGTTGATGCTTTGCGCTAGATGAGAGATACACCTAGCGGGTTTTATTAAGACATTTGGATATTGTTTTGAGATATGGATTTTGTGGCCATGTTTGAGGCCGTTGTAATAAGTGGTCGTTTGGTTTCATATGGGAAGTGGTAATTCTCGGAAAGTTGTATTTCACTAGAATTGTAAGTTCATGGGAAGTGAAAAATGTTGTTTGGTTGAACATGGGAAGTGAAACTTCCTGTAGGAAGTTCCACTTACCTAGGTCCCCCTAAGTAAGCAACTTCCCCCATATTGTGGAAAGTAGAACTTTCCGGGAAGTCCAACTTCCTCCATTTACTGTTAACCAAACAACTCAAAAAATCCTACTTCCCAAGAAGTGCAACTTCCTGTGTTTTTTAGAGTGTCAACCAAACGACCACTAAGTCTAATACTTTGGTTATTTATGGATTTCGCTTAATTCTCATATTAGACAAGATGGTTTGTTTTAGTAAATGGTTGCTCTTTAAATTAGCCTTAATATTTGACCTTCGGGTTGGATGTGGCGATCAACACCCTAGATTCATTAGTCGATTTTTCTAAGTTCGGGATTAGTGTGTTTGGGGTGTGACAAAGTGGTATCAGAGCACTAGGTTTTGTCTAAATTGAACTTATGATTAATAAATGGAATATGAAAGATTAGGATTTAAAACTTGGAATATGAAATGGTTAGTTATAAAGCTGAGTAAGTTCCGAGCGATATCTTTAGAAGACTTGTTGTTTTTAAGAGATTTTTGCTTAAAGATTGGATGGTCTTATGACTGAAATCTTGATATGTGTTTCTTTTCTTCTTGTAGATAGTCGTGTGTCTTATACCATGGTTGTACTCGTCGTAGTCCATGCCTAGTACCAGGTTGCTGTTATGCTACTCTGCGATACGTACCTTCCCTAAGGGTTTAAGCTGTAAAAGTAACACTGCTGAGACACCTGTCATAATTCCTTATTTTGAGCCCGAATCTGAACCTGTGCCCGAGCACGAGCTAGTTATTGAGCCTTTGAGTGAGCCACTAGTAGAGGATTACTTTGAGGATCTTGAGGAGGATGAGCCTAAACCCGAAGAAAACCCTTCATCTCCTTTTTACACTCTTTTGACTCACACTCCTCCACCCGAGCTTGAGGAACTTATGTCTATGCTAGCTAATGGAACTTCTGAGGGAGTTAGAGTTTCACCTCATTTGGAGAACAACATGGACCCCTATGAATTTTCTAGGAGCCGATCACATTCTGAGGATGATAGTGATGAGCCTTCTTATCTTGGTGAGACTTTTAGAGACACTACGCCAGGTCGTGATGGCCAAGGTGGGCGTGATGATGAGTTACCCACTAGGGAGGAAATGTATGAGGCTATGAGATCCTTTGCGCGCGAGGTGACCGAAAACCCTCGTAGGCGTGTTGTTGAGAGTCCTCCCCCTGCTTGAGAGTCTTACCGTGTGGATGCCCAGCCTGCCAGTAACAGTAGAGGGCCACACTTGAGCTATAGAACCCTAGCTAGTGGAGAATGCATCGTTGCTTATGCTGATTGCATGCAAGATGAGGCTTATGCTTATGGTTGTTATCGTGGTGAACAATTCATCCATGACTCTTTCAGCATCCATTACATTGTTTGGTCTCTCCCTAACTGTCACCCATGGGATAAGGTTAAGCACGAGTTTGCTGATGTCATAATTCAGGACGAGCCTAATTGGAGGAGGTATTCTGACCAAGCTGGATGGTTTCTGTACTATCACTACTTCAAGGTACACCTTATGAGATGGGAGCGTGATATCCTCAAGCGCCATGATCCTAACTAACGTCATACACCTAGGTTTCATCCAGCAGAGACGTCCATCTCGTTCCCCTCCCCATTTCCAGGGTGCGACTTCTTGCAAGGATGATGGTCCGAATTCAGCTAGGATTCGTGGGGAGCATTGATTTTCAGCTTCATCGACAGGATGCTACTTCTTGGGAAATCTTTCTCTTGATTTCATGATTTTTAGTTTACTTCTTATACATCCTTAGTGATTGTATGCCATGCCCTTGCTGTTTGTACATCGTAATTGCTTCACAATGGTGGTGGTTTGTTTTTGTGGGCCGTTGAGCCAAGACTTGAGTATTTGATTTCTTATTTCTTTTTGTTGCGTGTTACACTCATTTAGCATCGTTGAGTGCATGGATAGTTATCCCTTATTATGAATATGAGTGAATTTCATTACAATCTATCTTGATTGGTTCACGTTCTTTATGCTTCAAATGCAGGTTTACCCTCTAATGGTACGCTTGTTGTTATGCATGCTTCACATGCATGAATGCCTTCACATGGCTAATAGTTGATTTAAATGCTTTCAATACATGATCGCCTTCTCATAGCAAATACTTGTTAATGCTTATAATGCATGAACGCCTTCTATATGGCTAACTTGTACATGTCAAGGATGTCTATCCATTATGATAGCATTATTATACGAACGCTTTATAGTATGAATAGAGGTTAGAGCCGTCTTGTGCTAACCCCAATGGTGGAAACGCCATGTATACCTTCAGGACATTTCCAACCTTTTTCATTTCATTCTCTGCAAAGATGTTTGTTGCACGTCTTAATCGTCTTGAATAAATCGTTGCTAATTTTGTTGAGGCCTCTGTTCAAAACCAACAAGCCCAGAACAATGCACAGAACGTGCAAGCCCATCCTTTTAAGGACTTTCATGCCCTGAAACCACCTACTTTCTCTGGAGGTGCCGACCCTACTCAGTTAGATAATTGGGCAAAGGAATTCAAGAAACTCTTTGTAGTGACTGGTCGAGCTGAAAACCAAAAAATTGAGACTGCAGCTTACTAACTTAAGGAAGAAGCGAACAATTAGTGGACTGGAATCAAGGATAGACTTCTAGCCCAACCAGGATTTATCTGGACTAGGTTTAAGGATGCCTTGAGAGATCATTTCTACCCTGAATCTCTTCGTAGGGCTAAGCTTCAAGAATTCATAGATCTCCATCAAGGGAGCATGTCTGTGACGGAATACACTGCCAAGTTTAATGAGCTTAGTGTCTATGCACCTGCCTGAGTGGCTGAAGAGCGCTATAAGGTTTTCAAGTTTGAGGATGGTCTCAAATGGGACATTCAGCGTTACATAAGTGGTCAAGCCACGAATTTCCAAGAGGGTTAAGATAAAGCCATTAATCAGGAGCGTATAGTGACTAGGAAGGATGGAACCCTAGGAAAGCACAAACGGGATGGAGGAAATACATCCCATCATGCCGACAAGAAGTCAAAGTCGGGAGGTCACCAAGGTGGTGCGCCTCGCCCTAATAACAATGCTGGAGATGGTGGAAAGCACAACAAGGGGGCCATGACAATGAGCGAGCGAAAGCAAGCTATTCAAAACCGTCGTAACCAACCGTGTCAGAAGTGCAAGGCAATGCACCCGGGAAAGAATTGTGCTGGAGAAGTATTAACTTGTTTCGAGTGTGGTAAGGCAGGCCACAAAGCGTCTGAATATTGCAAATCCCTTAAAAAGAATCCAATAGAAATAGAAAACTCTAAAACCTTTCTAATTAAATTAGGAAACATTTTGAAAATTCACTTTAATAATTTAGAGTAATTAGGACTCTCTAATTAGTGTTAGATGATTAGGGAAAATTTACCACTCCTAAATCAATCTTTAGGAAATTCCCAATTTCACCAAAATACCCAAAAGACAACCTTTTTGAAATAAATGCAAATCTGAAAATTAAATAATTATTTCCAGAATTTATAAATCATAAAAATCACAATTTCACATCTTCTAATTATAGAAATTAGTTTTCAGAATTAAAAGATCAAATCTTTATTGAAAATAAAAATCAAAACAACTTATTTTTCAAAACAAAACCCTAACTTGGAAATCAAGAAAAGCCAAAACACCAAAACCACCAACTACCCGTTACCACCACTCATCAGCACCATCACCTGCCACCATCGGCAGACCCTCAGTGGTCGACGGTGGCGGCAGCCACACGCGCAAAGGGAGAGGGGAGAGAGTGCGTGGGAGAGAGGGGGAGAAGAGGAGGGAGCCACGGCAGCGGCCACCTCCTGGCGGCTGCCTGACCGGCGCTAGAAGCCGCAAGCGACGCCACCCTGGTTGGGCCGCGTCTCCACGCACGGGAGAGGATAGAGAGAAGGCGCGGGGAGGAGAGAGAAGGAAAGAGAGAGAAAGAGATAGAAAGAGAAGAGAGAGTGGAAAAAGGGGCGGTGCTCGCCCACCATGGCCGCCCACCCTAGGCCCTACATGGCCAAGCATCTCAGCTAAGGAGAGGGAGAAGGGGATTCTAGAGAGAGAAAGTGCAATTACCTAGAGAGATAGTTTGAGGGGATTGTAAAGTGAATAATGAACGCCATAGGTTCCTTATATAGGCATCAGGGTTGACTAGGGCTTCCCTAATTGACCTAAGCCCAATCCTAAGGCCCATGCTCTCTAGTCCATTGTTCTCCTCTAAGCTAGTCGGGTTTTAAAGCCCAAATTAATTAAAACAAGGATTAAGACCTCTTAATCCAATAAAACTCATTTTAAATAATAAACAACATAATTCTCAATTTCTTTACATAATTAATTATAAGAATTTAATACTTATTATTCAATCTCATAATTAAAATAAATCAATTAATTTAAATAAAATCCATAAAGGAGAATTATCGTATAATTGAACAATAATAATTTCAAATAATCCTTTGAAATAATAAATAAATAACGTAGAAATATTCGGGGTATCACAATTCGTGTCGTTACTGATTGGCCAGAGCCAAAGAACGTCACCGAAGTCCGTAGTTTCTTAGGTCTTGTAGGATACTACCAACGTTTTGTCAAGGATTTCTCTAAGATTGCCCAACCTATGACAAATCTCATGAAGAAGAAGAATAAGTTTGATTAGTGGAATGAGAAGTGCACTGAAGCCTTCAATGAGCTGAAGCGCCGTTTGACTACAGCGCTAGTGCTAACTTTGCCGGAAGGAACAGAAGGATACGAGGTATATAGTGATGCCTCGAAGAATGGATTAGGTTGCGTGCTTATGCAGCATGGAAAAGTAGTAGCCTATGCCTCTAGACAACTCAAGTCTTATGAGAAGAATTACTCAATGCGTGATTTGGAACTCGCTGCAGTAGTTTTCTCATTGAAGATTTGGCGACACTATCTGTATGGCGTGACGTGTAACATGTTCACCGACCACAAAAGTCTAAGTATATCTTCACTGAACGTGAATTGAATATGCGTCAGACACATTGGTTAGAACTTTTAAAGGACTATGATTTGGATATTCAATACCATGAAGGTAAGGCTAACGTAGTGGCCGATGCATCGAGTCGAAAGTCATCTCATATGCTGAATTGTGCTTTTGTCATCCTAAACGAGATTCTAGAACATTTTAGGAAGTTGGAGATCGAGGTTGTAACTCGAGATGGAGTGAATGCTTGTTTGAATAACCTTTCTATCAAGCCAAGTTTCATTAAGGAGATAAAGGCTAAACAATAAGGAGACCTTAAGCTAGATAGAATTGTAGAGCACCAAGCTGAAGGTCGCTCGGAGGATTTTGAGACTGGAGACGATGGAGTCTTACGTTTCCGAGGTCGTGTATGTGTACCAAATGATCTGGAGATCAAAGAAAAAATATTGAGTGAAGCGCACAATACCCTGTATTCTATTCACCCAAGAGGTGACAAGCTTTACAAGGACCTACGCCAACACTTTTGGTGGAAGAATATGAAGAAAGAAGTCGCTGAATTCGTAGCGAAGTGCTTAACTTGTCAGAAGATCAAGGGTGAGCACAAGCGTCGAGGAGGATTGTTGCAGCCACTGGATGTGCCTAAGTGGAAATGGCCAACTATTTAAATGGATTTGTAACATCCCAGCCTGCTAGACAGGCTGGCGGTGCTACTAATATCTGCTTTCCTGGTTGAGGTATGACCCCACAGACCACCACAAGTCTTTCCATCATGCTTTGTCCTCACTCGCATGCTCCTGAGAAACTTCACATGAGGTCACCCATCCCAAATACTACTCCAAGCCAAGCACGATTAACCGTGGAGTTTCTAAGGAATGAACTCCCTGAAAAGAAGATGCACCTTGGTGGTATGAGTAGTACCCATCAATCCATTTAAGCTAAATCTTCAACCATCAAATCATTGGGGTATTACAGGATTTCATCATGGGATTACCCCGAACTTCGAAAGGAAACAATGCCATTTGGGTAGTCGTGGACCAACTTACCAAGGTTGCTCGTTTCATAGCCATGAAAGATACATGGTCTATGGATCAAAACGCAGACGCTTACGTCCGAGAGATCATGAGATTGCATGGAGTCCCCGATGACATAGTTTTTGATAGAGATTCAAGGTTTCTCTTTAACTTTTGGACCAAATTGCAAGAGCCATTTGGAACAAAATTGAAATTCAGTACAGCATTTCACCCTGCCACAGATGGTCAGACTGAACGTACTATCCAGACACTCGAGGATATGATGAGAGCATGTGTTCTACATTACCAAGGTGCTTGGGATAAGCATCTAGCTTTGATTGAATTCTCTTACAATAACAGCTATTACACTAGCATAGATCGAGCGCCATGTGGAGCTCTTTGTGGTCGCAAATGTAGGAGCCCTATCTGCTGGAATGACATTAGTGAGACAGTGGCATTGGGTCCGGAAATGATTCAGAAGACCATCGACATGGTCAAACTTATTCAAGAGAAGATGCGAGCTGCACAAGATCGTCACAAAGCTTATGTTGACAAAGGTCGACGAATGGAAGAATTCGATGTAGGTGACAAGGTTTTACTCAAAGTTTCTCCAACTCATGGAGTCATGAGATTTTGAAAAAAGGGAAAACTGAGCCCTAAGTATATTTATGAGATTATCGAAAGGATTGGTGAGGTGCTTACCGCTTAGCACTGCCAACCGAATTGGAAAAGGTGCATAATGTGTTTCATGTTTCTCAACTTCGTCGATACATACCTGACCTGTCGCATGTCTTAGCTCCAGAGCCGATTGAGCTCGATGATAATCTCTTTTATGAGGAACGACCTGTGAAGATTTTAGACATGAAAGAGCGAACAATTAGGAACAAGTCCGTTCCGATTGTTAAAGTTCTTTGATCTCACCCTGGGGTTAAGGGAGCCACGTAGGAAGCAGAAGACCTAATGCATACCAATTACCCCAAGCTCTTTGCCGAAAGTATTGATTTGTCTAAGTTTTGTGATCAAAACTTTCTTTTAGAAGGGTAGGATGTCATATTTGCCTTTACCATCCCCTTTATTCACTGCATATGTGATTAGTTATGTGCCTCTTAGTACACATGACTTAGCATTCATTGCTTTGCTAGCTAGATCACGAATAGATCCTCGACATACGAGTGTTTTCAAAATGATTTTGGTTCCCATCCACCCTTCTCATGGGCGGGAATTTCTTGCTTTAAACGTTCATACCCCAAGTTTCGGGATGAAACTTCTTTTGAGGGGCGTGAGATGTGATACCCTAAATATTTCTATATTATTTATTATTATTTCAAAGGATTATTTGAAACTATTATCGATCAACTATACGTTAATTCTCCTTTAAGCATTTCATTTAAATTATTTGATTTATTTGAATTATGAGATGTAATAATAAATATTAAATCCTTGTGATTAATTCTCTAAAGAAATTGAGAATTATATCGTTTTGTTATTTGAAATGATTTTATTAGAAATCAAATGGTTTTATTGGATTAAAAGGGCCTTAATCCTTGTTTCAATTAAATTGGGCTTTAAAACCCGATTAGCTTAGAGAAGAGAATTGAACTTGAGAGTATGGGCATTAGGATTGGGCTTAGATCAACTAGGGAAGCCCTAGTCAACCCCAATGCCTATATAAGGAACCCATGGGGTTTATTATTCACTTTATCATCCCCTCAAACTCTCGCTCTAGATAATTACACTTTCTCTCTCTAGAAATCCCCTCTCCCTCTCCTTGGCTGAGTTGGTTGGCCATGTATGTGATACCCCAAATATTTCTATATTATTTATTAATTATTTCAAAGGATTATCTGAAATTATTATCGTTCAATTATATGATAATTCTCCT
>BSSO01006110.1:0-12339 GCA_030267885.1 Mesembryanthemum crystallinum
TTGACAACCACCCCGAACAGGGCCTTAGGTAACTTATAAGATAGGAGGGATGTGAGAACAGAGTGATGAGAGAGAACAGGATGGGTGATAGAGGGTTAAAAGGAAAAACATAGGAGGGGCATTTTGATCCATTCATGTCCAAACTTGGTCAAATTTCGACCGAAGGTAACATACTACAAAATAAAAATACTACAAAATAAAATAGAGTTGTACTTTCCCATAATCGCAAAAAGTGATAAATAAGGGATAGTTATCGAAATTTTTTGATTTTTACAATTGCAAATAATATCCTAAATTGACATACACACTATTTCATTAGTGATTGCAAGGTAATAACAAGGCAATGTAAACTTTTGAGTATTACATTTGGCGTTTTGATTAAAACATCATCTGATTATAATTTACATTCAGCTACTATAACTACTTGTACAACTAATAGTGAACCATGATATTGAAAGACACTTTTGATCTCTGACACCCAACACCACGATTCAGCAACTCACAGAAAGGAAATCTTCTCTTTGGCATGAAAGAACATTTGGGTATTAACATCATGATATTGCCCCAATTTCAGCTATAACCTTTACAGTAAGGATTAATATTGCTAAAATCAGCCATTCTGATTACAACCTGCACCCATACATTAAAGTGCTGAACCAGCCCAAGTATTGGTTCTGAACGAATTCATTCACTTCGAAAGATAGCCAGCTCATTCATACGCCACAGCAATGGTTTAGTAATTCGTAAACATGTTTTGTTCTGTCTCATTTGTTGCAAAATCATCCAGCATTTCTCCGGGCACGATCACGCCAAGAACCTTGTTGCTTTGCAAGCACCTGCAAGAAGAGCTTGGTGAATTGCCCATTTTTTATGTTGAGAGTTGTACTCCAATGCATCACATTATTAGGAAGCCTAACTTGTTAATTTACCTTCTCATTTATGAGACTGCTAGCTGGATCATCATCATCCGTCGTCTCTTTGTTGCCATGTTCTCTCTCTTCTTCACTTTCTGATGTATGAGATGGTGCAGGCGCTGGGGCTCCAAACATGGCCTCGTCATGGGCAGCCTGGATATCATCTTCTCTTTTCACCTTCAAAATGACGTGAATAAATACTCGGATTAGGAGGAACAGGAGCGAAACTCGATTAGTTCAACTGCTTCACCTAGGTTCTGCTTACTAAATTCAAGACTAGTCACATCTGAAACAGCAACAAAAAAGAATCGAGAGTACCTCCAATGAAGTAAACCGAAAACTTTGACTTATACGCTTGACTACTGCAGCATCATCATCCGCAGCTACAGAAAGGATGCACGCACCATTTATTTAGCATATAAGAAAGCAAAAGATTCTAGTCTCCCATGAAAATAAGCTAGCTCCACATAGCTACCTCTAGTCCAGGAAACATAGATCAAATTATAATACTACCTCCGTCCTTTTCAAATGTTGTCAAACCTCCCAAAAACAAGTTCCTTTCAAATGTTTCCAAACCATATTATTCCCACTTACTTCTCCATAATACCCCTCCACTATAAACCAAATACAATTAAAAATTCAACAATCAACCCACTGTCCTATTAAAACTCATTTTCTTAATCCCCTCACCCTTTCTCTCTCTTTGCACTATTTTTATCTCTCCACTCTCCCAATATTAAACTCTTATACATCAAAGGGCAAAATTGAAAAAATCAACCCTTCTTTTTCTTTCTTAATTTTTGAGCAAATATGGTTTGACAACATTCGAGAAGGACGGAGGGAGTATATCCAAGGGTATTAAGCAAGAATAAATCCAAAATGTGACTTTGACTGCTCCAAGAGAATAGCAGAATGCATCATGAGGTACTTTAGGAAGAAAGCTGTAAACCTGTAGACTACATATTTGATGCATTTCTCCAAAACTTTACAGAAGGATATCAGCTGTACCTTCAATTTCTTCATCATCAACAGGAGCTTCCTTGTCAAATTCGAACCGTTCCCATCCTGAACCACTACCTAAGTTTGCATCCTTTTCAGCTGCGGCGAACAGAAAAAGGATATAACATTCTCAGGGATGAAAAGAGACATTTAAGATCATAATGCAAAGAAAAAAGAAAGAACAACAGGATTCAAAAGCTCTCCCATATTGCAAGCTAGAGTTTTGCAATTTGCATCTTGGTGATGATCATAAGCAAGTTCTACATTCAGAAACTGTTATTGGTACTCCAACAATAGCTTTTTGCACTTCTCATATGCGATTGTGAGACAACAAGAAGTGGAAGGGCTAGTTTTAAAGCATCTATAGAACTTCCGCTAATATACTTGTAATGATTTCCACAAATTCCTCCAACCTTGCCCTTTTCACCACTCGAGGCTATAGCTCATCCCCCCATATATCTTCACGGAGCAGATCCAACAGCTCAGACATTCTAGGGATCACATAATATCTCAACCCTTACATCCTGGATAGTTATGAGCTACTCCCTCCGTCCCATAATTAGCTTTCATAAATGTGGTTGGCACAAGAATTTAGGTGGGTGTTTTTGGACATAATTGCCTTTATAGTAGAGACTAAAATAATAGAGAGAGATATTATTGTGAGAGAATAAAATAATTGTATTTGTACATGATTGGAGAGAAAGTGTATTTTTTTATTGTATGTATGAGTTAGTGGAGGGGTATTGTAGGGAGGTAATGGGATATTTTGGTTTTTGAAAGCTAATTATGGGACAAAAAAAATGGTGTTTTTGAAAGCTAATTGCGGGACGGAGGGAGTATAACAGAATTCCAAACTCCCATTGTAGATTTCCAGTCTCCCCAGCCTGGGAATCATTTTGTTTCCCAGAGTTCTCAGCTAAACGTATAGCCTTTGGCAGGGCCAAGTGCCTAGGCATCTCTGCGTTCTACAGTCCTGAGCTGTAGCATTTGCAGGGTCCAAGCACCAAAAGCTAATATTCAATAATGGGCCATGGGCTCTAAAGTATCTTGGATTTCCAAGCCAAGGCCTATAGATGAAGATAAGGGTTCTAGCTTCCTAGATGATTAGATTCCCAGCAGATTATTCTTACAACCCTCAGATTCGAAGACCATACAGCCAATAAGCTTTAAGGCTGTGAAACTGATGAAGCCAAACAGCCAAAGCCTATATAGTTCACAGCTTTAGATCCATGGTCTAGGTCAGAGGCTCCTGATCAAAACCACAATTCCAAGTGGGAAAATTTGGCTTCAGAATAAAAAATAAAAAAATTCCCATGTACCAAGCAAGAAAATTTGGCATCCAATTTACAACAGCGTCATGATTGCATGTATCAGTTATTCAGTTATAAAAAAACATAATTTTAATGGAACTCTTATTGGCACTCCAACAAGTATTTCTTGCACTTGCTCCATGTGAGTGCTGTGGGTTCAAACTTAGGAGCACCTAAAACTTATCGTTGGAGTACCAAAAAAAAAAAAAACTTCAGATATAGGAAAAGTCACTTAAACCAATTATTCAAGCACCTCTACAACAACTTCAGGATCTATAGCAACTCATTTTATAAGCTACAACAATGATAAGAGGAAATCATTTAGATAGATATCATATCATGGTACAAAGGAGGACTTGACATATATAAACCCAAATGGGAGCATGTAATGACAACTCTTGACGGAAAGAGGAGCTGGTCGCCAGGTAGAAACAAATAAAGCAGGGTCAATGCATACCCCCCACCCTTTGGCATAAGGTTAACCTTGATGAAAATGAAAAAACCACTGCTGGCCAAAAATGATGTAAGTGACAGATTTGCAAAAGAAGGGTTTGGTAGAGATCAGCCTCTTATGTACGGTTTGAGCTGCTCAGTTTTGTTTCCGTACACATCTGTTTCTGGTTGTAGGAGTATTCTTTTTTTACGTTTCTTTTTTTTTTTTGGTTCCAGATAGAAAAGACTATGGGTTGTTGCTTTCTTGGCTACAAGTAGCCTCTTTAACTAATCTTTAAAAAAAACATAATTAACCAATATAAAAAGAAAAAGGTGGAGTATCTGACCAGTTTGTGAAAGCTGAACCTTCATCTTAGCTTTGACTCTTTCCGCAGGTGTCTGTTTGAAACAAATAAATAATTAACTTATTATCCTTCATTATAACCAATTAAACGACATAACGCACCTGTTTGTACTACCCACACAAAATACTTTGGGAGTTGGGAGGCAGATTGCAGGTAGAAAATAACAGAGAAGGCATTACATAAGACCACCAATACCTTCACCATGCTCATCTTATCACTGAGCGATAGACATCTTTACCACAATGGTGCCACAAATAACTAAGAACTTCCAAGACCTCAACAAAGTTTGACAACTTCACAGGTTTGACAAGTAACAGATCCAGAAAATTGTTCTGATGCATGAAGAAAGGAAACCATGCAACTTATAGAACACAGTTAAAATCATTCCAACACAGGCAGTTGACCACATGCATCTTATTGACCATAAGCAGTATAGATTATAAGGGTGAAAATAACATGTCAAGGGGCAACATGAAACAAAATTAAATAAATTCTCAAAGTAAACATCATAGCAGATATAGCAAGGGAAGCTCAAAAGGCTGGGCAAATGCAGCATATATAAAAGGCAAATGCAGATTATACACCAGGCCATATACAACCACAATGTGGCATCTTAAACTAAGGTTATGGAAAGAATATGGTGGGCATTCAAAAATGAGCTAGAGCAGACCAAATATCTCCATCTGTGAGACATTATCAAGCTAAGGCCTCAAGGAATTAATCTATGATAATGTGAGAATCCATCAGAAAATGCATGTTTCATCATAGTCCTGTATGGCTCAATCTCAAGTCTCAAAATTCAACCAAATTCAGCTACAGATCAACTTGTTTGAATGTGAAGTGACAGAAAAGCTCAAGTCTAACAAGTTCCAACCATCAATAACAAGGAAAAGGTACCTATATGGTGAAATTTACTTTGAAATGAAATTCACCCAAACATTCTTTAGGTTAAATAGCTGAATTGACCATCAGCCATCCATGACTGGTTGAAAAAACTCGTACGAAGTTGAACAATCAACACGCTGTAAGTCTATAACATTTCAGACACAGTAAAGCCATTGTTGTAAATACTGAGTCAAGCATCACACAGAAGCAATCAAACCTAAAGGACGAAACATGGTGCAGTGTAAGCATTCCAGGGACACATATTTTGCAACAATTTGAGCTAGACAAACTTCTTTTAAACCCACAATTGAGTCTTGAGTTTGATACATAAGAACAAACCAGCATCACCCACCATCAACAATCAAGCAAAAACAGCTACTATAATCCCAATCACTCCATCCATATAACCAAAAAAAAAAGCACAAACTTTCAATCACATGATCAATCTAAATAGTCCAATGAAAAAAACATACCATCATATCATACCCATCAATTAACTTTGCATAATCAACAATCCCATTCCCCTCCTTCTTCACCACCTTCCTCTCCCTCCTACCATCTCCACCAACTCTCTCCGACCTCCGATCCCTTGGAGAAACACTCCTACTCCTCCCCCTCTCTCTCCCTCTCCTTCTCTCTCCATCAGAGGAACTCCTAGACCTACTCCTCCTCCTCTCTCTATCCCTATCCCTCCTTCTCTCCCGACTCGATGACCGATATCTCCGTTGCCGCCTCCTCGACCGCTCTCTCTCCTCATCAGACTCCCCACTTCTCTCCCTCCTCCTCCTCTCTCTACTCCTACTCCTACTTCTACTTCTCCTCCTTGAATCCCTCCCTCTATCTCTATCTCTATCTCTATCTCTCTCCCTGCTCCGATCCCTATCCCTATCCCTATCCCTATCCCTATCCCTAACCCTAACCCTAACCCTAATTTTTTCGGAAGGTTGGGCATCAATGGAGGTTGTGGGTTCCTTCCTTTTGAGCTTGTTTTGGATGCTATGAAGCTGGGCATTCTTCTCGAGCTCTTTCGACTTTGTGGGACTCGATGCTCTGACGAAAGTGCTCATAAATGAGGAGGTTGAAGAGGGTAAAGCTGAGCCCCTCGATGGTGGGTCATCGGTGGTTGTGGCGGTGGAGAAACCGAGTCCTTGCTTGAATCGGGCGGCGCCACCGCCTTTCCGAGTCAACTCGTCGTAGTAGGCTGCCGCTTTATTTTCCTCCATTGTTGTTGCTGGATTACTATCTGTATTCTATGGAATCAGTTGTTGATGAGAGGGAAAAATGGTGCTAGCAGCTTTTTTTTCTCTACTATTTTTGGTTATTTCTGACTTTCTCTATTTTCAGTGTTAATTCACAATTTTACTCCTAAAAAAGGTTAAATTAAAATAAAGAAATAAATAAAGTTTTATTCGGATTAGTTAGTTTAGTTCATTTGAGTTATATTTAGTTTTGCGAGAGCTGAGAAATTGAAATGACCGAATATTCATTAATAAAAGTGCAGCTTAAATAACTAAGTTTGGTCTTGACGTAGTGGTAGATACCCTAGTTAAAAAAAAAAAAAAAAAAAGGATGCAGCTTAAATAGTCATTTTTATTCATTAAACCATAAACGGTATCGTTAAATTTAAAATGTTGCTACCTCTAAGTGGTGACTACCCGGTTACCATGCTACGAAGGACCAAACTCAATTATTAGATTTAGAAGATAAGTCAACATTTAAAATGTCATTAATGATCAACTTGGTTGTGAACTAGTGTCACCTTGCATTTAAGAGTCATTATCCTAATTATCTAATCGCTCTCAATCACAAAAATATGAAACTCGATGTCAATAGTCAAGCTCATACTCAACATCCCTACTTCATATACATTCGAAGAGTTAACTTCCTCAATCTTATCACCCAACTGATCCCCTCACCTCATCTAGAACCATCGTACCAAGACTTTTTCCTCAATCACCATATACAATGGCGTCGTAATTGGGTTTATGAATAGTCAATCAAGCAACCTCACTCATAACTTCTATTTTTATTTAGTGTTATTTGAATATATGGTTATTTAAGATATAGCCTATAGTTGCATCCCTTGTTTTTTCTCGGACATTTCAATTGGTAATAAAACCAATTATTAAAAACTAATACCCTATTCGGGGTAGTTACCAGTTGCCCGTAACAGGGCCTAAATTTACTATCATATTTGTGGTTGTTTTAAGTATTGGCAACAAGGAACCTCACTAGTCATGGCTAACTCCTAACATGATGTAAAAGACATGAATAAATGAGATTCTTGTGCAAGATGGACTGAAGCCCATCATGGCAAATTTCCCACATATGTGGAGGGTAGGATTTGAACCCCCGACCACAAGGTAGGGGTAAGGAACTCTCACCACAAGAGACAACAACTCCTTTTCCACATTACTCCAATTAACTAGCAAAAACATACACCATAGTATTATATTGCCGTCCACCTTATCAAAAACAGATAACGATCAATGTTAGAGTAAGATTTGAGTGTCATCATCCAAATCCGGTAATGTTGGAACAAATTATTTTCTTAAAAATTCCAACTTGCAAACCAAATTGCATTAGTATTATTTTTATGTAAACTCCATAATGTATCCTCCTCCCCAGCTCAGTGATTACCCAAGTTGTACTATTTCCAACTCACAACTTAATCAATTAATTAAACACACTATTAGTAACTACTATTACAAATCACAAAAGAACTATGTTCAATTTCATTTTTTGGCCTTTTTAGACCAAGAATAGACACAAAAACAAGTGGGACGACCATATTTGGGGAGATCACACAAAATCAGATTTCCCAAATCTCAGCTTTTGGCACTTTTTGCTACCCAAAAGACCATTGCACAATAAATATCATCTCCCTTTTCTCTATCTGTCTCTGTATCTGCCAAGAACATAACCAAAAAGCTCAAAAAGCCCAACTTATTTCTCTGCAACAATCCCACCATTTCAAAAGGGAATTTTCTTTACACATTTTGAGCTACAACCCATTTCTAGGCTTCAATGGCAAGAGCTAGTGGTGGAATTCACCGGCGAAGTTCATCGGAGAAGATTGAGATTTCCGGTAGGTCATGTTTGGAGATGCAAGAGCTTCATGTCTTAGCTGTTGATGATAGCTTTGTTGATAGGAAGGTCATTGAGAGACTCCTCAAGGTTTCTTCTTGTAAAGGTGGGTAAAACAAACAGATTATTGCATTTTCAAGCCTTTTGTTGGGAAGTTTTGGTGTTTTTCCCACATATTTTTGTTGGGTAATTTTTTTAGAAATCATTCTTCAAAGATTCTAAGATGGGTTTGCTTGGAATTTTCTGTTTGATTGTTACAGTGACAGTAGTGGAAAGTGGAAGAAGAGCATTGCAGTTCCTTGGACTAGATGAAGAGAAGAGCTCTGTTGGGTGCAATGTATGTAAAAACTCTCAATTTTCCTGATTTCAGGTTTCCTTTCAATCTTATTTTCAGTTTTCTTTTTGGTGTTAGATTATTGTTTGATGACTTTTTGTTTGGCATATATCAGGAGTTGAAGGTGAATATGATTATCACAGACTATTCCATGCCTGGAATGACAGGGTATGAGCTGCTCAAAAGAATCAAGGTCAGTTTTGATCTTATGAATTCATGCAATTTAGTTAGCTCTTGATCATTTTCTGAGAGAGTGATTAATGCATACTAAGTTAGCTATTAAAATACCCAGTTTTCTTTTCTGGGGAATTTGTGTTTGAATAATTTACTGGGAAATAGTATGTTCTGGAGGTATATTGATGTTATGAAAGAGATGGAAACAATTACTATTTTTATTACCAATGGTGCCAAATAGATGCATAGGTTTGATCGCAGTATTCTGGGAATTCATGTGTTATGGAAACAATTTTTACCAATGGTGCCAATAGATGCATGGATTTGATCACAGATGTAATCTCGGAATTCATGTTTGTGTGTTAAGCAATATCCAAGAAATGCACCACTATTCACTGAGCAAGTATAGGAAATTCAGATGAAATTTTGACATCTATACTAAGTCAATCTAGGCAACAAGAGTTTGTGTTGGATGTTGAAGAGATATGTGCAAGGAAAATATTTTTGTCTATTATTAACGGAACGTTTTTTGGGTTGTTTAAGCAGGAATCGTCCATGTTCAGGGAGGTACCGGTGGTGATAATGTCATCTGAGAACATCCTTGCTCGAATTGACAGGTACAATTCTATCTCAAACTAGTTTGTATTACACTTGTCTATATTGTGCATCAAATAACTTTGTTGAAAATTTAATGATTTGGGTTTCGGGTAGAGAAAATTGATTATGTTAGTTTGCAATCATGGAACAATATCATTACAAAGAGAGAGCAAATTTGTGAACCATATTCTGGATGCTATTTTCTGTATCATCTGCTTGTACATTTCCGACCACAATATGAACATCCGAATTCTTGTCCATGTCTGTAGCCAGTGTTTTGTCAAATACTGATATATTGACATTGGACATTTTCAACTGTTGTTTCATTTTCACCAGACAAGACTTTCACTTTCCTAACTGAAGAACAAGCACGGATGCACGAACTTCACGACCTTAGGTTGAAACCTAAAATTGCTATTATTTTATGCAAGTCAAATATCACAAAATCCCATCCTTGAGATCTTCGTAATCTTGTTGATACCCATGTTTATGCTATCTAACTAGATAAACAATGGGGATATGGCTTATATGTTAATGTCTATATATTCGAGCCTAGAGCATCTACTACTTATTCATGTGTAGTTGCTGGTCTTTCTGGTACTAGTTGTTAATCAATATATCTGCTCAAATCTGGTGATAGTTGTATTTCAGCTTCCACTCAATTTAAGTATTGCCCATAGAGTGGAATATGCGACGAGTATAAAGCGTCATCATTAGTTTATTAGAGCCAACTAAATCTATGACTAGTTCAACCAAATCTATGACTGATTATTTTTTAGGTGAGGAACATTCGTCTTTTACCCTGTATATATCAACCTTAAAAAAACGTTGAAATATGCTTACAGTAAGATATCGTGATTCGCACTATGTCTCATGTCTAGCGCATTACGCCTACATATATGCAAGAGTCAAGATGCCACTTAATATGCAAATTATAGATTAATTAAAGCCAACAGCGCAATTTGCTATATTCGGAGTCTGGGACAAGATAATGACCTGCTCATGATGGTGATAGGATTTCTGCATTGAGTCATATTAATATAATCAAGTTTTGAGGTGGTCAGATATGTGTGTTATTATTACGCCATTGAGACATCATCATTGACATATACGAGCATTTACTATGTCACTAATTTCTGTTTCTGTCAAAACCACTGGAGCTCAAGAGTTGTTTGTACTTTGTAATGCTCTGTTAAAATCAGCTGAGCTCTGACGTGTTGAAATGAACACATTTGTAACCTACCTTTTCTCACATATTATTGTTCATTTAATTCCCATGCAGTTGAAATGAACAATTGTCATTCTTATAACAAGCTTCTTCTGATGTAAATTAAACAGGTGCCTGGAGGAAGGAGCAAAAGAGTATATACTTAAGCCTGTGAAACTGACAGATGTGAAGCGCCTGAAAGAATTCATAATGAAAGATTACTCAGACGCAGTTCAGGAAAACTCTAGTCGTAAACCAAGTCAAGATGAAATTCGCAATCTTTCATCCCTAAAATCTCGTTCAACACCATCCTCATCAAGAGATATCGGTCCATTATTAATTGGGTATCCATGTACTTCGCCAAAGTGTGCCTGCATATCTAGACGTCCTAGATTTCGTACCAGAAGGTCCAAGTATCAGTCGGAGGTCTCACTGCACTGATTACTCGTTTTATATGGTTTTTCTTGTGCATACAGCAAGTGGAGAAAAGAAAGATTCCATGTGAATATGATGAAGGTGTAAAGGAGTAAAAGAAGAGGGAAATCTGAGCGAGAAAAGTCACATGCAAAAGCTAACCAGACATTGTTGTTTCTTCTTCCCAAGATTGTGAAAATTTTGTTGTCACTGAGAAACTATGTTCAAAAACGAGTTTTGCTAAGCATCTTTCGCAAGTATATTTCTGCATCATAGTTCCCTAATGGAAAAGCTGGGTTTTTTCTTGAGCTGCAGAAATTTCTAAAGTTGCTTCCATATTTATGTTGTGAGAAATCTGGTTGATGGAATTTTCAGCTTTAAGTCTTGGGCATGTCTTGTTCAATAAAAGTTGGTCTCAGCAAAGTTCATTTTGAAAGGCTTTCACTGGAGAATAGGTGTGGCTCTATAGTCTATTCTCCTTTCACCCATTTTACACTTTCTGACAGTACACTGTCTACTCAATTCCGGAGAGCAGTTGATTTATAACTCCAAGTGAATACTCCTAGACCTTTGCAGATAAATGTCATCCTTCCAAATCACTGGATTTTAGCTCACACAATTACAACTATTTTCTACTCGACTAAACACAATGTTAAAAGGGGGGGTAAAAGGAAAGAACTTGGGTGAAGGATGCTGGGCCATAATCAAAGACACCGCGTTGCTACTTTTTGTGTCGAGTCTTGAAATCCATGTCAGTTGAGCAAGGGGCGATATTCCTTGTGACATGTGTACGAAAGAAAGAAATATTAGTTTCATTGTTCTCGTCAACTGTGTTCATAATCAAAGTATGAAGATATTACACAGTTGAAGGTTCTCCTATGATGGCAAAGTTGATCTATGAAGGAAATCTTGTTTGCTTCTAGCATATAGGATCGGGTATGTCATATGAATGAGGCAAGGCATAAATCCGAAACCATCTCCACTCGTTTGAAATTATATCACGATCTCAATGTCAATGCACCGATGTGTAGGTTAAGTTTTTCAATGCAACGATGTGTAGGTTAAGTTTTTCGAATGCCATAACGAATTGTCGTAGCTTTTGTAACAAAAGGCCCGTTCGGCCTAACTAAACAAACTCTAGACTGTAGCACAACAAAGATGCTGTCTACTCTTGGTCATGCTGATCTAAGCTGATCTCCAACAAAACATTTTGCAACTTGCAATTGCTATTAGACCATAAACTTTCGAAAGAATCAAACTTGAAAGATCATTCTTCTTAAAAGGGTAGAAAAAGTTTCAGTGTAGTAAAATGGCTTAGAGCCAAAAGTCACCTCAACTTTAAAAAGTTCAAACTTTATTAGTACAGTAATTATGTTGGGCTGGCCCAACCATCTTAAATCTCGAGTCTGAGTTCAACTCCAAGTCAAGCTATTGCTGCCCGTAAATTCTTAGCTACACTTAGGAACTGTCCTACAACTGCAACTTCATTTTTTACCACCTGCAATTTCATTATAAAGCCCCTGTAGCAACTTCTTGCAACTTATTTACTCCCTCCGTTTCAATTTAATGTTAATGGTTTGACTTTTTGAGTCAAAGTTTACAAACTTTGACCATTAATTTG
>BSSO01006111.1:0-12338 GCA_030267885.1 Mesembryanthemum crystallinum
TGAGCTACTATGAAACTAAAATTATGGTGGAGAGGGGAGGATGTGAGGAAAATGAGGAAGAGAAGCTAAAACTTGATAGAAGCTAGGCCACCCCACAAGCTCCATTCTAGAGTTTCAGTTTCTAACCCATTTTGGCTTCTTAGAAACGCATGGGAAAAGAGAGTGGAAGAGGAGCCCAAGGGGAGGTGAGATTTGTGAAATAGAAACTCAAAATATTAATAAGAATAAAAACTAGCCCAAACAGCCTCTAAAGCCAGTTGAATGGCAACCAAAAAGCCTACCTTTACCTTAGCTGGAGTCCCTGGCTTAATACTGGTGGTGCTCCCGAAGCCAAATTTTGGCTTCTTTTCTGCAGGCTTGAGGATTTGAAAAGAACACATTAAAGTTTCATCAACACTCATCATAGCTCCAGCATTGTCAAACTCTCCACAGTAATTAGGTGCTGAAAATATTGTAACAAGCTGCCGATTAGCAAAAAACTCGTATCCATCTTCAACAACCTGCATCAGATAAAACTTATAAGTGATATACTGATATTATCCTGTATTTTATACATAAACATAACATGCCAGAAGGTAAGTAACCTGGTGAGCTCGACAAATAAGGTCAAGGTCCAGCTTTCGAAGAGACTCTGTCACTTTATCGGCTCCAAAGGTGTAGGAGACGCCTCTATCATTCATCCCCCAACCATTAATCTCAATACTAGGATCTGACCAAAGGAGATCACACAACAAACCGCTTTCTGGAACATCAGTTGGACGATGTAGATTCCGTATTTGATCCAAATTATGCAAGTCGGGTGAAAGTCCCCCATGCATGCAGAGTATCTTTTCGTCAATAAGAGCTGCCACGGGAAGGCAGTTAAAACAATCGGTAAAGACTTTCCAAAGTTTGACATTAAACCTCCGCTTACACTCATCATAAAATCCATATATACGATTTACAGAGGCACATTCATGGTTGCCCCTTAAAAGGAAAAAATTGTCTGGGTATTTTATCTTATATGCAAGGAGAAGGCATATTGTTTCTAGACTCTGCTTTCCGCGATCAACATAATCCCCTAGGAACAAGTAGTTGGATTTGGGAGGTAATCCACCATATTCAAATAGCCTCAGGAGATCAGAGTACTGCCCATGAACGTCTCCTGTTCAACGTGGAAGATGGAAAATGTGAGACAGAAATACAGTTCCCATAATAGTTAGCACAACATGCAGCTTCATGGTTACATTATACATCCAAATCCATATAACATTCAGGTTTTGAAGCAAAGTAAATACTATACTTTCCAACTTCCAAACGCCATTGTCTTCCACTATTTCATATGACAATTTATTAAAGTAAAATCTTCCAAGATCCATCAATTAATAAGAAAATCAAACACATAAATTTAGTTCCTTAAGCAACTCAAATTTAGTGCCTATTAAGTTTAGTTCAGTTGAGTTTGGTTCAATTAAGATCAGTTCATTTTAGTTGAAATGAACACACCCCAATAGTGGAGCCAATACTCAAACTTATTGTTCTCATTTAAAATAAACTAACATTTTGTCCCGTCTATATTCTCAAGATACTCGTATTCATACAGCATAATTCTGGGCATCCAGTGTGAAGTCCCTCTTGGTTTTAGCCTTTTAGGAGAAGCTACAGTCACAAGTTATATATGAGCCAATCTACTAGTGCTAAATGTGATGGAAATTTGGGTTGGGTTGGGTTTTTTTGGGGGGGTGGGGAGGGGGGATGTTGTGCTGTTATAGACAAATGCTTCAAATCATAGAGGGACACATCATGGAGAAAGATAGTTGTTTGCTTACCTATTAAAACTATTTACATATCACAAGCGCAAGCAAAACACAATAATATGTCTAATCACGGGAGAGAATCCTTGACATTTGGGGAAAGTTCAAACTTCATATGTGCCAAATGTCAATGATCCCAATGTCACACTCAAGGACTCAATTTTCTACTTGTATAATACATCATCAAAGCATAAAGAAATCTCCACTGAATTACCAATTCATTTAGGCTAAAAGCAAGACACCAGGTAACTCTCACACATAAATCTAAACAACCATGATAGACTCATCTGTGCTGGCATTATTTTGAGTTGAGTTTCCAAGGATGGTTTTTACCCCAAAAAGCTCAGAAAGAATACTACAAACTATTTTGAAGATAAAAAAATCATGGATAAAATGTGTTTATCATTCTTTTGTGACAATTTATCACCAAAATGCCTTTGATGACATCAAGGTTAACCAAAAGTAAAAAAATATAAGTGGTTTGTGTCTATACTCCCCTAATACACCATGATATCAAGGTTAACCAAAAGTAACAAAATATAAGTGGCTTGATTCTATACTCCCCTTATGAGCACCAAAGAATGCAAGAGAACTTATATCAAACTGAAGAAACATTGGGCTTTTTTTTGTCTTTGTCACCCTTTTTTTTTTTCTTTTTTTGCTTCTTTTTGGGGTAAAAAACTTTTAGCAGGAAATTTCAGCGCACACATAAATATATACATTTGGATAGTTAAAGGGGTTTGGAAGATGTTCTTGTTCTTTTCAATAGTGAGTTGGTTGTTTGCTTGGTGAGATGTAAACCAAATATGTCTTATGAGAATTAACCAATTAATTTTTCCAATTGAGAGTTGCTCATTAAAAAAAACTACCATTACTGATGTCCCAATATACTGCAAGGAGTCCCTTCTCCAAAATCAGTATTATCAACAGAGCAGCAAAGGGATCAAACTGAAGAGTTTTACACTTTTAGACCAAAACACAGTGAGTAAATTCTATTATTTATCCTCTGTTACCAATTTTTTAAGAAGCAACCTCCAGTTTGTGTTTCCCTTCCAAGAAAACAACTTGCAGCATCATGTCAAGCCCAAATGCAAATCATCCTTGAACTTTCAAGCCAAAGTGAAGACAATTAAGACATATTACTCAAAATCTAACCATGTGTAATCTAACATATTCACCATATTTTCTTATTTGCTCAATTCTTTTTCCCTTAAAACATTTTATATCCCCTTCTTTCAAACAGCTAACTTATAATTAGTTAACAAGCTCAGCTATTCAAAATGAAAATGGGGAACAACAACAGCTATATAAAATTGAATGTTTCTTATTTAGATTTACCCATGTGAGCTTTCTTTTTCTTTTTTATGCGGGAAAGATAGGAGAGGAAACAAGTTGGCAGGCAATAGGCATTGAACTAAGCCTACTAGACTGGGGAGTGGGTTTGGCATAGATTCCTTTTCATCTTATCATCGTAAGGCACCAAGCCATATGTAATTCAGTAATTGAGAACAAAACATAAAGATAGTGTCGTGAAATTTGAGAATGTTACCACTGATTAAATCTTATTAGGAATAGGACAAACTCAATATGCCTGAAATGAAAAAAAGGAAAAGTAAAATAAAACTACCCCTCAAAGAATGCGTAATGTGACTCCCTGCAATTATCAAGATATACCTGTTAAAGATGGCCAAAGCAAATCCTTAAGTTACTTACCAGTTACCATCTGCAGGAAATCTCAAAGGTTGTTTAGTTGACAAAATAAAGCATATGAAGTGCAACTTCTTGGGAATTACAAGTGGATGAGTTATTTAGTTAACAAAAGAATGCAGGAATTTTACTTTCCACAAAATGGGGAAGTTGCTTACCTAAGGCTCTAGGTAAATGGAAGTTCTCGAAGGAAGTAGAACTTCATGAACCAAACAAGTTTGGCACTTCCTAAGAAATTATAATTCTTGAGAACTTCCTACTAAGTACAAGGTAAGCAACTTCCCCCATTTTGTGGGAAGTAAGACTTCCTGGAAGTAGACTGCAATTTATGTCAACCAAACAACAAGGCAGTTTAGTACTTCATGTTTTCTTTTGGCAACAAACAACCACAATGTAATTCAGTCACTGCCTAGTTTATTGAAAATATGTTGGTATTAGCCCAGATTTCCCATGTAACTTCATCTAAATTCCATAAGAAACAAGGACTTGGAAGATCCTAAATCTTAAAAAGCCTTCCATGCGAAGGTCAAGCCACCGTCGCCTATTTCCATCTAACATAACCATATTAAGAACTTCGGAAACTAGACTAGTCATTGCTCAAAGCGTAACTAACAGAATGCTGAACCAATATGAAAAGATCTGTAAAGATGACTTCCCATGCAGAAATAAGATTCGTGCTAAGTGCCAAGCTCTTTACATTTAACCAACATAAAATGGAGAGCAACGCTAAACAAGGCATGCTCAATTCTGCAGTTCCATCTACCAATCCTCACCAAAAGCTAGTTTCTTAATAGTATCAAATTAACTAACATCTTTAACCTCCCCTTTCACACAACTCTTCATCATACACACTTCTATAGTTCTATACTAGACTCTGAAGCTAACACATTCCATATGTTAGTTAACAACAAGCAACTACCACATGGGGATGTACCTGCAGAACTAGGTTTTGGCTGGGTCTACATAAAGGATGGAAAACTGTCATCTAAAACCTACTTGTAACTGCCAAGTAGTACCAGCTAGATCCATGATTATTAGAGAGTCTAGCAACCAATAACAATGGCCATAGGCATGGTCCAATATCAACAACATCTCAGCGAATAGAGTTGCCTTGCTTCTTCCATGTATCACACTAGGCACTTAAAATCATTTCCATATTGATTCATGCCCATAAAGTCGCCAAGTCCAAGTTGAATCTCAGTATCAATTTCAAGCTAGTAGTACAAGAGAGCAACAAGTTGACCCGAAAAAATAAAAAAACAAAAAAACTTGGTCCATATCATTCATCGACCCCACCACCCTACTTCAACATATTTCCCATATCATTTATCACATCTATCTTTTACTCGCCCTAGGAAATCCCAAATATCCATGGTAACAATCAAACATCATACTCAATCTTGTTTAAGCAGCTAAACTATAAATAAGCATGATGAAGAAAGCATAACACAATCGCACTCACCTACCCAACTACCCACCCATCCTCGGGAAAAATATAAATAAAACAAACATCCAGTGTTTTGGTGTGTGCCCTAATATTGGTTTTCTAGCTTCAATCAATAAACAGTATACTACTCAATAGCATAATACCCAGATCACAAATTCACTATTCTTCATCAAAAACACACTTAAAATTTCAAAGGAAACGAAAAAACCCAAATCAAAAATCAGTTCAACTAAAAAGAAATACTAAAACTTTACCACAAATCTTGATGGGTGCTTCCAAATCCAACAAATTGGGCTGCTTCAAGAAGATATCTTTAGAAGTGAGACAGAGCTGACGGATCTCAGATTCAGAGAGCTGAACCTGCTTGCCCTGTTTGCCCTTAACATCAAGCAATCGAGTGATGATATTATCAACAACAGCTGGGTCCATAACCTTAAGTGGGCAACAAAGAAATTAATGGGTTTGAACTTTGAAGTGATGATGGTGCAGCCACTAACATCACTTGGCAAGAAACAAAGGGGAAAAACACAAAAAAGATGAAAATTTTAGCAAAAGATAGAATAGATGAAGGGTATTCGAAAATTGCGATTTTTTTTTTTTTACTTCAATTTGAGGATAAGGGGAGGTTTTGGAATTGAAAGATTCTCGTTAATCAATGAAAATTGGAGGGATTGGGGAAAAGGGGAAAAGGGAGGAGGATTGATTCTGTGTCACTTTTTCTTGAGTGTGGAGAGACGCGGAGGAAAGTGATGGGTGAGTGAGGCAGAAGAGGTGTCAGTGGCTGAGAGGGAAAGAGAGAGAGAGAGTGACACAAGGGTGAGTTGTTCACTTGTTTGGCAAGTAGCAGGGAAGTTGACTTCATCACTTGTTTATTTTACTTTGCTCTTGATATTTATTTTACTTTTTGAAAGGGAAATTTAGGATTTGTTCTTTGTTTTTAATGGTTTAAAAAATCAACAAAAATAGTATAATTAGCAAAAATCAACTTAAATAAGTAAAATCAATAAAAATCAATAAAAGTTTCCAAGCAATATAAATAGAATCAACAAACACCAACAAAAATCAATAAATATAATTTAAAAATAATGAAGTCGTAAGTTTTATTCTTTGTTTTTTGAGTTGCAAAGATTGCCCAACCGGATTGCTCAAATGACGAGTGTGTCTTATATATAAATCTAGTGTATGGTATATGGAGGTAAAATCATTCAAAACAAGGGTGACTTTCTATAAATAAATAAAAGTGTTTGTCTATGTTGAGAAAACAAATAACGGGGACTTCTTTTTGTTAAAAAACGAAGGGACTTTCTTGATCTATAAACTCAATGCATTAAGTCAATACAAGTTCTTGGCTCAAAGAACAATAATTAGGAAGAGAAAGGGAAATAATCCTTAAGCCACCCCAAAGTTTGGGGCATTATGTCCATTGACTAAGTATGAGCCAATGATTAAAGTTTTGAACTGAAGGAAAACTGATGTGTGAGATAAAAAATAAGTAGAATGGTAATAATTGAGCCAACAAAAGTGTAAACTCTTGGAAAATGTTGATATTACCCAGAGTAATGCTATATCCATATCATGATATGGATGAAATTTATCCTGGGCGAACAATTTTGATACCCTCTATCGGTATATTTAAAATTAGAACGGGATAAATTGTGTTTTACGAATTTTTATTTATAGTTAGAGTGTGGAGTACACCTAATATAGATGAATTCGATATGGATGTAGCATTAAAATTTGTACTTCAAATTGACAACCTAGTGATCACTTGTACACACCCAAAGGCAACCAACAGACCAAACAAATTCCCAGGCCAATGTTGAATAGTCACTGCTCGTCAAATTTGAATACAAACTAGTTCAGCATCAGAATTGGCAAGTACTCTACTTGGAAGAGCGGAAGTCCCTGAAAACAACCCAGAAATCTCTCAGCCCTAATTGGTAAATTGGCACAATCAAAATTAGGGTGTTGGTTGCAAGATCGAAACTTGGAAAACAATGAGAAGAAACAATGGAGGAAATTACACAAACCCATGTCTCACAATGCACCAGCCTTGGGCTTCTCTCCTTGTTTATGGTATCAAGCGTATTGAGGGTCGATCCTGGCCTGCCCCAATTCGAGGTGACTCCATCTCTCTCTTCTCCTTTTTTGCCCCCTTTTTTTCGATTGTTAGATATTAGAACCCTTGATTTTTGTTGCTTAGAGTTAGAGGCTAAAATTTCCTTCAATTTCCGGTGGTAATTTTGGTGGTTATCTACATGGTGTTTTGAGTTTGACATATTTAGAAGTATTCCAATTCAAAGACTTATTCTTGGTAACAATGATTAGTCTGTGCATGAAGTCATAAAAGTAGCATTTTGTGAAGTTGAAGGATGTTCAAGTGGGTTGTCCTATTTTGATGAAAGAAGTGGCTCAAGCTTATTTATAACCAAGTGAGTTATTCCACCTATTGCCAATTGGATTTAGGTTGGAACCTCACTTGGATGTATTCGCTCGGTTGAAATTGGGCCCAAATTAAACAAAATTTAACAAAGGAGATTAATTGCCTGCTAATCGGATGCTTATTTATACTCTAAGGATGTAAATATCATGTTTTGTGAGATCATATTGGATAATAGTACTACAAGCTTTGAGGCACCTGACTTGGTGAGCTTATCTCGGATCATTGAGATTAATTAGAGGGAAATAGGTGAAAGTTTTGAGAAAGTAATTGATTCCCAAGTATTAGCAAAGTTTACTTATTCATTTATTTGATTAGTTACTTATTTTGCTTCTGGGCTTCTGATAGCTACCTCGGTTATCTGCATCAATGAACTATGATACGAATGTAATTGATTAATCAAGCTTGGAGAAGGAAATTGATGACTGGAGGGTTCTTCATTGTGAGACTTAGGTTGCTTTCTACCGTTTTTACCAGTTGTAGATAGACAAGAGAAATTTTTTCATTTTCATTTTGTAAGTTTAAGATGTTGTTTTTGAGTATGCTGTATGTGTCGGTACTTTCTTGTGATAAATGCTTATTGACTTTCATTATTTGTTTTTGAGCTGTGAAGGTCAACTTTGGATACATGCTGCCAGTAAAGTTCCTGAGCCTGAAACTATAAAAGCAATGGAGGACTTCTACAGGGAAATCTATGCAGTTAATGGGATAACGGACATCAAGTTCCCGGAAAGTTATCCAGTTTCCCGGTTGCTAGGTTGTCAGTCACGACTTTTCCATTGTAGTTGAAGTATGCATTTTTTTTCTATTCAGCTGATTGACATATGCAACAGAATGTGCATGCATCCTTTTGGCTGTAAGCTTGATATAGAAACTTGTTTTTCTCCTTGCCTAAAAGCAGGGTTCTCAAAGTAGTTTACAATTATTAGTTTAGGTTTATGGGGTAGGCAGGAAATCAATTGAATATCATTACTAAGTGAGATGAGTAGTAACAAGAGATTTTATTTGTTTTTCTACAACTGAAGCCCGAAGTAGTTGCCACTATAAACTATCATGGAGGTGACTAGCCTTATTTATAAAGTCTTACTAGTAGCAACTTTCCAATCTATCATTCTTATTTCTTTGCATGATTTAAGTCAGACAAGTTGTTGGACCCATTCAGGTGTTTGTCAAAAGATAGATATGTGTAACTTTTTTAGTCTTCGAAGTTCAGTATGTTGAACTCGTCTTTGCTATTGATGAGATGCTAAAAATTCTAGAGCTCGCTGGCATGAGAAGACCTTGCTTGATTCTCTTGAAGCTAGGAAATGCTTTCTTGTTCATAGGTTGATGTTGATTCCTTTCTATTGAGAATTGGATGCTTTTGTTGACGCATTTTAGATCTTTGTGTCTTGAGGTGCTAGAAAGTATGAAATTGTCACAAGTAGTCAGTATATTCCATGGTTAACTGCATGTGAAAGTGATATCTTTCTTTTCTTGGCACTTTACTGAAACTTCGTTGTAAAAGCAGGTTCTGTAGAGGTGGTTGGTTGTATTAAATGTGAAGAGCTGCAATGTTGGGAGAAAGTACCAGAAGGGGTAGATGATTTGTGTTTACTTAACCATGTTTTTAATAAGTTATGCTTGTAAATAGATGGACAAATATTATGGAAAAACCTTTTCTTTTGCAGGTCAGACTGGAGGGACAAACAGATTTTTGCTGGCTGTGTGAGAAACCACAGGTACATGCTCTGCTGGAAATCAAGATATTGTTTCTGTTTAGAACTACGAATTAAACATATAAGATTGAGGGAGCTAACATGCTTACTTTGAATAATCGCTTGATATAATGCAGAAACTAATAATACCATTTGAAATGAGAGGGCAACAAGGTGTTTACAATTTACAAAGAAGGGTAATGCTTTGTTCTTTGTTCCTTCTCTTTTAATAGTTCACTATCAAGCATAGGCATATGTTTGGCAAATTGTAAACTATTCTTGGTTTTGGCAATAGATATATGAAGGAGCAGTAAGAGGTTTGCGTCCTGTGGAGGCTCCATTACCAGTCAAGTTTCCACTTCCAGATCCACGAGATCCCTTCTCGCTGAAACCAGGATCACTTCCTAAAAACCTTGGGACCTCCGAGGTCTCTGATTTGGGAATTTCTTCAAGTCTCAGCAATGCTATAGCTGGAGCACGATCAGCTGCGACACAATTCTCAAAGCAAAATACGGGTCAATCAGGCTGGAAACCAGAATCAGATACTTCTATTTCCACAAGAACGAGGAATAAATTGAAGGGTGAAGCTCATAATGTAAGCGAGGTGCCAGATGAGGCAGAATCTAAGTCACTTACAGAGGAATATAGATAGTAGTGGCAAGCTTGCTCCTCAATGATGAAGTTATTAATTCGTTTATGACTTCTACAGTTCTATGAGGTAATGTCCATGTAAATATCGATCAACAGATTTATGTGCTTCATGTCTTTATCTTTTAGCATGATATCAATGAGACATACAGTCAGCTTGATTGAATTCCTATTCACTAGCTATGCCATGGATACTTCTATGGCCTTGTATGAATTTCTTAAAATCATGTAATTGTTTGTAAACTTGAGGTGAACATGACATTGTTGTTAATTTTACTTTACTTTACAGAGTTGTCATTAATTTCTTGTTTGTTTTNATTCTGGATATTCTGTGATTCTCTGTTCAGTAGGGCTGAATTTCTCAGTGTCACATCCATGGCAAAGGTAGAAAAAGGCAATCTCTTATTACCCCTCTTGAAATTATTCTATGAAGTAGCCGATAGGAAATGGCATTTCTCTATATTGAGTGGGAACTATTGTTTCTTATTTCCCTTTGGCTACTATGTCCTTTAACCCATGACTTTCTTTGAATCTATGAATGCTATACACATTATGCATGTATCATTATGTTACTGTGATATCCATGCATGCCATTTCGGCATTTCATTGAAGTAAACTCCAAGTGTTGTCAATTTCTTCCATTGCAACCCAATTTTCATGATAATACTAGAGTCGACAAAGAGTGCAATTTACTTGTGATCAAGTTAACTTGTCGTCAATAGTTTCAATCATGTGTAATGTGGGAAGCTATGGTCTTTTGACGGGATTTATATTACTGCAGGTCCTCAATTCAGCTGCAGCCAACTGTGTACTTCTGTGCTACCTATGATACGATGGACAAGGATGAGACAATCTGACATCTTGATTCTTTGGAACGTTGCCTTTGTTGTACCAAGTGTACTCTTTTCCTTTCTTTCCTTTGAGCCCCGAAGATGCTCAACGTTTTCATTCTTCAATATTTGAGTGAGCCAGTTCTGGTTGAAGATTTGGTTGAGCAGCATATGCAAATATGCCAAATCCTTAATCATCGCTCTATTTTAAGGTTTATTTAGATAATAATGTTCTAAATGTAATGTAAATAAGATAGAGTAGATCATAATCTATTCCTGCTTCTTATCCTCGGTGCTTGATGAAATGTTGAGATCAAGGGGATGCCCTCACCTTTAGACGTGCTTATGATGTTGGAGTTCTGATCCCACTTGCCAATGCCCCATTGTCCCCCTCTCTCTCTCTCCTCTCTAAAGTAAACAAATGTCCACTTGCACAAGGGTAATAACGGAAGTTTTGGCAACAAAATAACTTTTGTAAAACTTCGATCCAGATTTTAGTGTGACAGAGCGAGTAATGTGGTAAACAAGAATATGAGATGGAAAATCAATGTGAAAGGATGAGCTATGTATCTTGTCTAAAACCATAGAACGCGCACATCTGGAAAATCTGTATTCATCTAAACCATAGGACACGCTCATCTGAAAACTGAAAAGTCTGGTGTCTGGACTTCAAGTGTACGTTGCCCTCCTGTAGCTAGTACCCACACTGTCATCACAATATTGCAAAACCAATTCTTACGTTCAAGCTAAATAACTTGACATCTGCTTGACTAGTCTACAAAGTTAGTTGCTATCTTATGTCTAGTGAATGAAACTTTCCAATAAGAAAATATCAATCAAACTAATTAAACAGAATTGTTATATACTCCCACTAAATATTCAATGGGATTGTGCAGTAACTAGTATATATATAGAGATAGAGAGGGTACCATGATCTAACAAATCTTAAGCTTGCTCTACTTAATACAAGTAAAGATGTTTTCAAGTAAGCATCTGTTAGTATTGCTCTTTCTTCTTGGGCTGGTCATGGTTCTCACCCCAGCCTCTCATGCTAAGCCTGAAAGTGAGACGATGCCACCACTTCCCTCAAAAAAGGTCGGTATCGATGAATACCCCTTTTACCCTTTTTACCCTTTTCCCCCAACACCATCTGACAATCCTTATGCACCAATACACCCTCCACCACCAGCAGAACATTATATTATCGATCCTCCTTATTAGCCAGGCCATTGATCGGTGAGTTAGGCCGCCTTGCATACGGCCACCACAACCAGCAACTGCACTCACCTTCAAGCTTGCTATAGGTGGAACAACAAGCTATATGAAATAAATAAGCTGCCTAGCAGCTTACAGTTGTAATAAGTTACAATGAGCTCTTTGTTACGAGTACTTGCATTCTTGAATATTGAGATGTATGCCTAGCCCATTATAAAGCTGTTGGTGGACATCTTGTTGTGTGGTTCTAGTGACCCAGGATTAATTCCGATTGTGTGATTTGGAGTATGATTTAGTACTTTCCTACTTTATGTGATGGATTCAATTTCTATGGACTCATCTAATCATCTCCCTTAGCTTCTATGCTTGCTTACTACTTACTTGCTTAGAGACGTAAGAGAGTAGTTTAGTTTTCATATTTCTCAACTTTTCACTCACATCTTAAAACATTCTAGATAAAAAGGGGTATAATTAATGTTATACTCCCTCCGTTTTTTTTTAAATGTCGTTTTAGATTTTCGTGTCCAAGTTTGACTATTGAATTGTAAAAATTTTACTTTG